>PVJL010004244.1:0-134989 GCA_004026885.1 Lyroderma lyra
CAACAAGTTGACAATGCACTGTAGAATTATATGCCTGAAACCTATGTAATCCTTGCTAACAGATGTCACCCCAATAAGTCTAACAATAAAAATGAATTAAAAAAAAAATAAAATAAAATCTCATCCAACTGGTTAATGTAATAAACTTATTTATGTTCAAAAATTCTTATAGTCCTTAATTAAAACCTATTTGATTATGGTTTTATTGCACTGCTGGCCTTGATTTGCTAATAATTAGGATATATTTGTTTAAATTCATGAGAATAAATTTGTAGTATCTTCATCAAGTTTTGGTGGTACAAGTGGTACAAGTCTTCCAAAGGGGAGGGAAGTATGGGTAGTTAGTGTTTAATGGGTACAGAGTTTCAGTTTTGCAAGATGAAGATTTATGGAGATGGATGGTGGTGATAGTTGCACAGTGGCATAAATATATTTAGTATGCCTGAACTGTTCACTGAATAATGGTTAAGATGGTATATTCTGTTATGTGTGTTTTACCAAAATAAAAAATTGTTATTAAATTTTTAAAAAGGTACTGTTGAAAGAATAAAAAATAACCTAAAGACTGGGAAAAATATGTGAAAATTGCATATTCAGCAAAGGACTTCTGTCTAGAACATTTAAAAAACTCTTAATACTCAACAATACAAAGACAAGCAAGCCAGCTTTTAAAGTGGGCAAAAGATTTAAACAGATACTTCACCAAAGAAAACATGTAGATGACAAATACTCATGTAAATAGATGTTTAACATCATTAGCAATTAGGGAAAAGCAAAACAAATTACAATGTGACACAAACATAATATTAGAATGGTTAAAATAAAAAAAAAACAGGCTGATATCAGCAAATGCTGGTGAGGACATGGGATAACTAAAACTCTAAAATATTGCTGATGGACATTCACAATGGTACAGCCACTCTTGAGAACAGTTTGGCCACATGTTATAAATCCTACTTGTAGGTATTTAACTACAAAAACATGAACTTTATTTTCACAGAAAAGCTTGTACATGAATATTTATAGCAGTATTATTCATAATCACCTCAAACTGGAAACCATGCCAATTTCCTTCAATTTGTGAATGGAGAAGCTAACTGTGGTAAATCCGTACAATGGAATATTTATTCAGCAATGAAAATAATGATCTACTAATGCACACAACAACATGATTGAATCTCTAGGGCAGTGGTTCCCAACCTTTTCCCACTTATGTACTCCTTTTAAGTCCATTTCTATAAATTGTACCATTTGTTTTTCAAATACCTGTTTTTAATTACTGACACTTTTGTTCTGTGCCTACTTTAATGTAAAATAGTAGAAATGAGGTAGTAAGTTAGGAAAGAAAAACTACTACAATAAAAGTACAAACCACAGCTTTAATTTTACAATATTCATAACATAGGTAAATATTGATAATTATGATAAAGTATTTAAACATTAAGTTAAAAATACTTGAAAAGAATCACCATTAAAGAAAGACAAACTTACTTTTTTCTTAGTCAATAACTAAACTGATCAGTCTGGCTATGGATGTACTTATATGTTTGGGGGAGTTCTAGAAACGTCACAAATAGATTCTTCTGAAACTGTGTGTAATGTTTGATAGAAAAGCAGTTTGGCATAAGGGTTCATAGTCATGCTCTCACCAATCATCATTTGCTAATATGATCTAATTTTGAAATGTCTCCATTAACAGTGATTCAAACTTAACATTTGTTGTTCCATAAGTAACGTTTTGCATTTTTTTACTTTACTTGCTTTTTTGCCATTACTGATATTTTTTCATACCCTTGAATAGCCCAGCCTGTTCCCCCTGGGGTATGTGTACCACTGCTTCAGAACTAAAGCTCTAGGGCATACTGAGTGAAAGAAACCAATCTCAAAAGGCTGCATACAATAGGGTTCCATTTATATGACATTCTAAAAAAGGCAAAACTATAGTAATGGAGAACAGATCAGGAGTAACCATGGGTTACTTAAAAGTCATTTGAGACTGCTTAGGGATGATGGAAATGTTCTGTATCCTGATTGTGGTGGTGGTTACATAAATCTATATATATGTGTTAAAATTTAGAACTTAATCCAAGAAAGGTCAATTTGACTGAATGTAAACTTAAAAAAATTATAGTAAAAATTTTTTCCAAACTTATCTTATAAGCTGTGCTTTTCTATAATCTGGAAAAATTTAAAGATCACAATAATTACTCATTTCCTGAACATTTAAGAGAATGCAAGGTTTAAAATAATTTTTTGATAGATCTTAGATAAACTTTTTGAATTCTTCTGTGACTAATGTTCTATTTGTAATCTGGGTTGTTTTTTGAGTCAGTTTTGCAAATTTATATTTTCCCAGAAAATGGTACATTTAATTTAATTTTCTGTGTCATAAAGTTGTGCATACTATTTTATTATAGCTTAAAAAGTCTCTTCTATGGCCACTTTATTATTTCTTATTACTTATATCTTATTGTTTTGTTTTCTTTCTTGGTCAGTCTTGCAAATTTTTTATACAGTCTTTTTTTTTAAAAGGAAACTGTTGGTTTAACTAACATATCTACTTTTATGTTTTTTTTAATTAATAATTTCTATTTAATTTAAATTGATTTCTTTATCATAGCTTCTTTTGGATTTCCACTTAGTTTTTCTAGTTTATTTTTAGTTGAGTGTATTGTTTAAGTATTTTCAGTGTCTCTTCTTTAATAATAAAATAGTTTAAGGCTATGAATTTTCCTTAAGTATGATTTTCATTGCATCTGACAGGTTTTGACCATTTTCCATAGCCTTCAATTTGTCTGTAATTCAGCTTTGATTTCCTCTGGATGGTCAAAAATCCACACATACATTTTATTACAAATTTTTGTGTTATTTTAAAATTGTGGTCAGGAAATGTTTTGGAAGATTTTGCAAGAGCATGCAAGATTTTGGAAGACTTTAGCTTTTCTTTGAGGCTGATCAATTTTCAGAAGCTTTCTAAGAACATTTAGAATAACATTGTATTCATAATATAAAATTCTACATTGATTGAAAACAAGTTTATGAAATGTATATTTAAACACTTATTTATTATATATCTACTTGATATTCTAAAATTCTGAGAGACATGTATTAAAATTACCTGTGTGATTATAGGTTTATTAATTCTTTAAATATTTCTAATAGTTTTTAAAAATAAATTTTGCATCTATGTAGTTTAATAAATTAAGGTAAATAATAGTATTATCTTTTTGGTAATTTTACCCTTCATTATTATGAAACATCTCTTTATGTCTCATTTAATGCTTTTGGCTTTACATTTAACTTTGAGATTAAAAAGGCCTTCTTCCTGTTTTTATTTTATTTGACTTTGCCTAGCATATCTTTGCCCATATTTTTATGATTAATCTTTTTATATTGATTTTTAAAATTAAATTTACTTGAGTGACATTGGTTAATAACATTATATAAGTTTCAAGTGTACAATTCTATAATACTTCATCAGTATATTGCATTGTGTCCTCACCACTCAATGTGTAGTCTTCTTTAATCACTGTACATTTGACCCTTTTTATTCTCTTCATTTTACCCCCTTCATTCTCCTCTGGTAATCACCATATTGTTATCTGTGTCTATGAGTTTGTTTGTTTTCCTTGTTTGTTTGTTTGTTTTTTGTTTTCTGTGTTATATTTCAAACATGATTGAGGCTATATGGTTCTTGTGCTTTTCTGTCTGACCTATTTTGCTTTGCATGATACTCTCAAGGTCAACCATGTTATCACAAATGGCAATATTTCATCATTTCTTATGACTAAGTAGTATTCCATTGTATGTGTGTGTGTGTGTGTGTGTGTGTGTGTGTGTGTGTATACATATATATATATATATCACATCTCTTTTATCCAATAATCCATCTAAGGATATTCAGGTTATTTTCATGTCTTGGTTGCCATGAAATAATGATGAAATTAAATAAGAGTATATACATCATAATGTTTTCAAGATTTTGGGGTAGATACACAGAAAAACGATTGCTGGGGCATATGGTAATTCTATTCTTAATTTTTTGTAGTGCTGTACCAATTTATTATACATTCCCACTAGCAGTGTATGAGGTTTTCTTCTCAGCATCCTCTACAATAGTTATTTATTGTTTTATTGATAATAGACATTCTAACAGATGTGAGGTAGTATCTCATTTTGGTTTTGATTTGTATTTCCCTACTAGCTAGTGAAGTTGACCATCATTGCATCTGTCTGCTGGCCATTTGTATGTGTTCTTGGGGGAAGTGTCTGTTGAGGTCTTCTGACCATTTTTAAATTGGATTGTCTTTTTTGTTGTTGAGTTGTATGATTTGAGTTATTGTTTGAAAATAATTTCCCTCATTTGGTTGGTTGCCTTTTTGTTTTGTTGATGGTTTCTTTTGCTGTGCAGAGGCTTTTTCCTTTGGTGTAGTTCCATTCATTTATTTTTGCTTTTACTCCCCCTTGTTTTTGAGGTCAAATTCACAAAATCCTCTCTGAGAACAAAGTCCAAAAATTTAGTATGTATGTTTTCTTCTGTGTATTTTATCTTTTCAGGTCTTATATTTAAGTCTTTAATTCATTTTCAGTTAATTATTTTGTATGATGTCAAGCAGTAGTCTGGTTTTATTATTTTGCATGTAGCTTTCTCATTTTTTCAACACCATTTATTTTAGAGGGTTTTCTCCTTTGTCAAAAATTAGTTGCCCATACACATGTGGGTTTATTTTTTGGCTCTCAATTCTGTTCCATTGGTCTCTCTCTCTCTCTCTGTCTCTCTGTCTTTGCTAGTACCATACTGTTTTGATTATTGTAGCTTTGTAGTATTATTTGAAGTCAAGGAGTATCATTTCTCTGGCTTTGTTTTTTTTTTCCTTAGAATTGCTTTGGCTATTTGAGGTATTTTGTGGTTCCATATAAATTTGATGATTTTTTGGTTCTATTTCTTTGAGAAATGCCATTGGGATTTTGATGGGGATAGCAATAAATCTGTATATAGGCATTAGAGTTCTGTTTCTACAACTAGGTCATTAAGTGAACTGGTTGATAAGCTAGGAGCTTAAAGGCACATGTTTTGTGGTATGTCATGGTGCCATAGGGTATGTATTTTTCAATAGACATCATGTGACACCACACTTATAAATGAAATATGTAGTCTTGTGTGATTGTAAATTATTCACATAAGGAATACTAACTGACTATGGGAATGATACAAAGACTGAGAAAGGGGATTCCTGAGACTGACACAGACTAAGAAAGGAAGATTCCTGTGCTGGAGAAATGGTTGTATATACGTTCAAGTGGTCATTAAACAGGTAGATCATTAAGTGAGGAGTGGCTGTATTCCTTTAGGTACTGTGGTCATTTAAACTATGTCAGTTCTTCCAATTCATGAACACAGAATGTCTTTCCATTTCTTTGCATGTACTTCAATTTCTTTCAACAATGATCTTGTAGTTTCCAGTGTATAGGTCCTTTACTTGCTTTGTTTATATCAAATTATTTAAGTATTCCTCTGGGAAACAATTAATAGCAACATTTAAAAATTATTTTACTTAGTCTGAATTTTTTATAAGAAAAATCAGGCCATTTGCATTTATTATAATATTGTCCTCATAATTCTATTTTTTTATAAAAATATTTCTGTTTAGTATGATTTCTTATTGTTTCTTTAATTTTACTCCTTCAATTTTGCTAGAACAAATAAATTTTATGTTGTAAAGTTTTTTTTTTTTTCTTTAGGAAAAGGTGTTCAATCTTTTGGCTTCCCTGGGCCACATTGGAAGAAGAAAAATTGTGTTGGGCCACACATAAAGTACACAGACACTAATGATACCTGATGATCTAAAAAATGGATCTGTGCATAATTTTCATAATGTTTTAAGAAAGTTTACAGATGTGTGTTGAGCTGCATTCAAAGCTGTCCTGGGCCATGGGTTGGACAAGCTCGCTTTAGGATGACTAAAAGTTCTATTTCAAATTGCTGTTCTATGATTTTTCCCTGAATAATTAACAAACATTTTGAACCTGTATTTCTCTATCAATTTCATAAATTTAACAAAAATTTGTCTCTTCTTTTCATTTAATGCTGGCAATTTGAGAAATTTATTGTATATATCCTCTATTTCTGTTTCCTCTCACTGGTATTAGAGTAATCTGGAAAATTAGCTCTGGATTAGTTTTGCACTTTTTCCATATATTATAACTGTTTTATTTCAAGAAATATTTATAAACAGAGGCATTATACTTCCTGACTCCATGATAGAGATTTTTGTTTAAAGTTTACTGTTTTAATTGCTTATCATTATTTATATTTTATCTCCTATTTTGAGAAAATTAGTCAGACAATATCAATTTAACTACAATACATCAGTGAATAAATTTTGACCTGTTGCTGGAAATTTGGGTACGAATTTTGCTATATTTGCTTCATTAGTTTTTGAAATATTCTAAAATTAAATTATAAACATAATGATATTTTACCTGTACATAATTTCTGTATGTGTTTCTAACAAAAAGTATATATTTTTATAACCATAATGCCATTGTACTTTTTGCTATTATGAATAATGCTATGCTAAACATTTGTGTACAAGTTTTTCTGTGAACATATGGTTCCATTCTCTTGGGCATATATCTAGGAATAGTATTGCTGAGTTATATTGTATGTCTATGTTTAACCCTTTTAAGAACTACCAGACTGTTTTCCAAAGTTATTGCACCATTTTATATTCCCACCAGCAGTGCATGAGTGTTTCCATTTCTTCACATCTTCTACCACAATTGTTATTGTCATCTTTTTTATTATAGCCATTCTAGTGGGTGTGAAGTGGTATGTCATTGTGGTTTTGATTTCCATTTTCCTGATGGCTAATGGTATCAACTGTCTTTTCATGTGCCTATTGGTCATTTGTATATTTTTTTTCTGGAGAAAAGTTTGTTTAGAATATATTTCCATTTAAGACAATTTTTATATTTTTATTATTGAGTTTTAAAAGTTCCTTAATAATTTCTTATCAGCTATATTATTTACAACGGTTTTCCCATTCTGTGGGTTTTCTTTTCAATTTATTGATTGTGTCCTTTGAGTAACAAAATATTTTAATTTTGATAAGGTCTAATTTATCTATTTTTTCCTCACTTATAATACTGATGTCCAAGGTTATGAAGATTTATATCTATGTTTACTTTGAGTAAATTTTTATATATGATGTTAGATAGGGATTCAATTTCATTCTTTTGCATGTTGATATCCAATTGTCACAGCAGCATTTGTTGAAAGGATATTCTTTTTCCATTGATTTGTCTTGCAACCCTTGTCAAGAATTAAATGACCACAGATGTCAGAGTTTATATCTGGACTTTCAATTCCATTCCGTTGATTGATATGTCTATCCTATGCTAGTACCATACAGTGTTAACTACTCTAGCTTTCTGAAATTGGGAAGTGTTAAGTCCAACTTATTTTTTTCAAGACTGTTGTGGCTATTCTGGATTCCCTGTTTCCATATAAATGTTAAGATTAGCTTTAGAGTTTCTGCAAACAAAAAAAGCTAGATGGAATTTTTAGGTTGATTGTGCTGAATCTGTAGATCAATACACATATATGGGAGTACTGACATCTTAACTACTAAATCTTTCAATTCTAGAACACAGAATATTGTTTTATTTATTTAAATATTCTTTAATTTCATTCAATAATGTTTTGCAGTTTTTAGAGTATAGGTGTTGCACTTCTTTTGTTAAATCTATTCCTAATGATTTTATTCTTTTTGATGTTATTTTAAATGAAATTTTATTTTTTGGATTGTTCATTGCAAGTGTATAGAAAGTCAACAATGATATGTATCTTGCAAGATTTCTAAACTAATTTATTAGCTTTCATAGTTTTTTGGTGGAATCTGCATGACTTTCTTAATATAAGATCATGTCAGCTGTTAATGGAGACAGTTTTACCTCTTCCTTCCCAATTTTGATGCCTTTTAATGTCCTTTTCTTCCCTGGTTGCCTCATCTAGTATTCTAGTACAAAATTGAATGGAACTGGTGAGATCAGACCACCTTGTCTTATTTTTGATTGTAGGGGGAAATAATTCAATCCTTTATCATTAAGTATGATGTTATCTGTGACTATTTGCCCTTCATTTTAAAATTTATTTTGGTTAAGTGTGGAGATATTTTTATATCTAATTTACATATACAAGAACAGACCACTGGGTTTGGGAAATGCTTCAAGTACATAATTCTCTGCTTGTCTGTGGTAAGATTACATGCAGTGCAGTGAGGGCCAAAGCACAAGACTCTGGAGATGCTAGGCGTCCCTGTGAAGATTCCCACATGTCACTCTCATGTCTATGGAATGGGGCCAGGATCCAGGTTTTCTGAGCATTCACTGTCTAAGGCAATAAAAGTGTCACTCTTTTCCCTAACCTTGGCATTAAAGAGTTTCACAATTTTATGACCATCTCACAGAAGATCAATTTCAAAATTTGAGAAAGAGGAGCAAAAAAATATAATTATTTGTCTCATATGCTTTTTCCACCTCTGTAGTCTTCCAAAATAACTTTAAAAAATTTATTCCCTTCTTTTGAAAATGCTAACACCCACCTTCACAAAAACAGCAAACCTTTATCTGGTAAACCTGTGTCATCTATCCCAACTCATGAGACATTACTTAAAAGAAAAAAGTTGAACCTGTATCTCTTGCAAATCACAGTAAACCACTCTAAACATTTAATGCAGGCAAATAACTCCCTGAGAAAATCAAGAAACTTTTCTTTTATCTGAAGGATTTGTGCCATCAGAAGCCGTGTTGTTTATCAAGCTTGTTGTGCTAGAAGGTTAGCCATGAACTTGTAGTTGGAAATTTCTGGTGACCCCCTTTGGTTTTTCATTTTCTGTACTTTTAAAGCAAGCTTGTTCAACCTACAGCCCACTGGCCACATGCAGCCCAGGATGGCTTTGAATGCAGCTCAACACAAGTTGGTAAATGTAAGAAATTAAAACATTATGAAAATTATGCACAGATTTTTTTAAAAGCTCATCAGCTATCATTAGTGGTAGTGTATTTTATGTGTGGCTCAAGAAAATTCTTCCAATGTGGCCCAGGGAAGTCAAACGGTTGGACACTCCTGTTTAAGCTTTTCTCCCTTCACCTGATTTTTTCTTAAATATAAAATTGTCATTCTCTATGTCCAAGAAGGCAAATATCAGTCTCATTATGCTGCAATTTTTCCTTTATAAAAGGAGATCAAAGCCAACCATCACTCAACTCAAGACAATTCTTGCTGTGAGAAAATGTAAGAACCAGACTTTCCAGAGCCTCCAAATTCCTAGAGAAGTGAAAATATGTATTTTTATTGAAAATTGCCTTTTTATAATTGTTGACAGATTTTAATTTTTCAATCTGCCAGAGGCCATGTGTAATCTTTAGTTCAGGTCTACGTGGAAAAGTCTCAATTATCTTTTAAAGTAATTAAAAATTAAGTTAAAATTTATATTTAATCTATATTTTTAATTTTAGGTATCTTTCATTCCTTTGTGTATATCCAGATTTTTGTCTATGAGGGAACATTTTCTTTCTGTCTAAAATACTTTCTTTCACATTTCTTGTATTACAGTTCTGCTGGTAATTGATTCCCTTAGCTTTTGTATGTATGAGAAAACTTTTTATTTTGTAAAATTTTTATTTTGAAAAATTTCAAACATATATGGAATTAAAATAAATACTTCAATGAACACTTATATGCCATCATCTAGATTTAACAATTGCAATAATTTTGCTCTATTTCTTAATGAGTTTTTAAAATATTTTAAAAAAATTATAAACATCTTGGTATTCCACTACTACATACTTTTTACATGTATCATTAACAAAATGATATTTTTCTGCATAACTATAGTACAATGATCACATCTAACCAAGTTAACATAATCTAATATATTTTAACAGCCACTCTGCATCTATATTTCTCTGATTGTACTAAAAATGACTTTTTATAGCTGATTTATTCAAACCAGGTTACAATCAAGGGTCATTTCATAGTTATACCTCTTAAGTCTCTTCTAATCTAGAACAGTCCTGCTGTCTCTCTATCTTCTTTGTTCCCATGTGTGATATTATGATTTATAATAAGAAATATATATTTAGTTTTTGTCCTCATGTGACACAGAGCTCCTAAAACCTTTAGTTTCCTGAGTGATGAGAGCATAAATGTGTCAAGGTGTCTTTTGTTATGTTAATACAGTGACTTTTTCAAGTCACCTAAGGATGGGGGCTGGTTTTCAGAGGAACTAACCAGATGATTAGAGGGTTGGAACTTTCAGTCCTCTGGAGAGGGGAGGCAGTCTAAAGGTTCGATCAATCACCAATAGCTAATGATTTAATCAACCATGCCCATGTAATGAAGCCTCCATAAAAGCCCAAAAGAAAAGGGTTCTGAGAACTTCTAGGTCAGTGAATACATGGAGGTGCTGGGAGAGTGGCTCACATGGGGAAGGTATGGAAGCTCTGTACCTTTTCCCCATATCTTGCCTGATGAATAATTTCTGTCTTGCTTTTCCTTTGTTATGTTTCTTTTTTGTAACAAACCAGTGATCTAGAAAATTAAATGTTTCTTTGAATTTTTAGAACTACTCTAGCAAATTAATTAAACTCAAGACAGGGATCTTGGGAACTTCTGATTTATAGTGTATTGGTTGGAAGTACAGGTAATAACAGGACTGAGGGGTGGTCTTGTAGGACTGAACTCTTAACTTGTGGAATCTGATGCTATATCCAAATATATAGTGTCTGAATTGAGTTGAATTAGAAGACAACCAGTTGGAATCTGGAGAGTTGCTTGTCAGATGTTTGGTAGGAGCCTCCTGCCCCTCACATAGTTGTTGAATATCTATATACCTAAAGAAGTGATCACCCTGATAAATCCAGCAACTATCTGACACTGTACCATGCTATTAAAATATTATTAAATATATTCCCTATGCTGTACATTACTTTCCTGTGACTAATTTGTTTTATATGTGAAAATTTGGACTTCTTATTCCCTTTACCATTTTCACCCATTTTTACAATTTTCAATTACAGTTGGCATTCAATATTTTATATTAATTTCAGGTGTATAGTATAGTGGTTAGACATTTGTATAATTTAAGAAGTGATCTCCCTGTCTAGTCTACTACTCATCTGGCACTATACATACTGGGAGTGCTAAAAATATATATGCACATTTTAAGAGATGTTACCTATGTATTACTTTTTGAAGTTCAATTGAATTATGGTAGCAATGTGTAGTATGACTTTTACTCAAAAGATGGTGGTAGTCAAATGAATGCTAGCATGACCATGCAATAGGTAGGACAGTTGAAAACAATGGCAGAAACACCGTAGTCATTCAAGGAATGCAAGACCGTTTTGAAGCGGTATTTGAAATTGAAGAACATTGTTTGAGTTTTTCCCATGTTCTCCTGATTTAAAACTCCTTGACCTCTACATATGGGAGACCTTAAAGGATGTGGTGTACCATAAAAAGCTGGCTATACTGGCAGTACTTTGGGAAAAAATTGAAATGACATGCACAGCAATATAAGTGGACACTTTGGTCAATGTTGCTCAAGCAATAGTTTGCCATAATCAGAAATGTCTGGATGCTCATGGTCACCACTTTGTGCCCCTCTTGTAATTGCAGAAGTGAAATGTGACTTCTATTCATCTTTTGTTATCAGTATATATTGAGTATTGAAATTTTAATACAGTTTTTTCATTCTTAAATGTCTATATTTTGGCATCTTCTGTAGTTATTACCATATTATTGATTATATTTCCTATGTTTTACTTCACATCCCAATGGCTATTTTGTAACTACCAACTTGCATTTTTTTAATCCCTGGAAATTTTTCATCCTTTTTCCAATTACTCTCCCATCTATCACTCCTAATCTAGTACCATACATAGCTACTAAAATATTATTGACTATATTCCTCATACTACATCCTATATCCCCATGACTATTTGTAACATCTAATTTATACTTCTTCATCTCTCCCTCTTTTTTACCCACCCTCTCAACTCCTTCCACATCTGGCAACCATCCTAATGCTCTCTGTATCTATGAGTTTGTTTCTATTTTGTTTGTTTATTTATTTTGTTGATTAGATTTCACATATAAGCAAAATCACATTGCATCTATCTTTCTCTGTCTTATATACTCCTCTCAGCACAATATCCTCCAGGTCTATCCATGTTGCTGCAGATGGCAAGAACCCACTTTCATCCACTGAGCAATATTCCACTGTATTTGTGTACCACCTCCTTTTTATCCATTCATCCATGGACTGCATATCTTTTCTATTGTAAATAATGCTACAATGAATATATGGAAGCACTTATCTCCTCAAAATAAGGTTTTTGGTTTCTTTGGATAAATACCAAGTAGTGAGATTACTGAGCCCTTCTTTGTCTCTTGTTACAGCCTTTATTTTAAAATCTATTTTGTCAGGTATAAGTATTGCTACCTCAGCTTTTTTTGTTTGTTTGTTATCATTCTCATGAAAGAACTTTTTCCATCCCTTCACTTCCAATCTATGTGTTTTTCAGTCTGAAGCGAGTTTATTGTAGGCACTGTATGTAAAGGTCTTGTTTTCCTACACATTTAGACACCCTATCTTTTGACTAAAGCATTTAATTAATTTACATTGAAAGTAAAGGCTGATAAATATGTTATTACATTTTTATTATTCATATTTTATTATTCATATTTATTATTAATATTATTCATATTATTCATTTATTATTCATATTATTCATATTTTTTTCTCTTCTTCTTAAAGAAGTCACTTTAATTTTTCTTGCAATACTGGTATTGTGATGATGAACTTCTTTAGTTCTTTTCTGAGAAGCTCTTTATTTCTTCTTCAATTCTAAATGACAGCTTTGCTAAGTAGAGTAATCTTGGTTGTAAGACCTTGTTTTTCATCACTTTGAATATTTTCTGCCAATTTCTTCTGGCCTACAAAGTTTCTGTTGAGAAATCAGCTAACAGTTTTATGTGACCTTCTTTGTAGGTAATTAAATGCTTTTCTCCTACTGCTTTTAAGATCTCTTCTGTCTTTAAACTTTGGCATTTTAATTACAATGGGTCTTGGTGTGGGCTTCTTTGGGTTCATCTTGTTTGGAACTCTCTGAACTTCCTGGACTTGTATGTCTATTTCCTTCACCAAGTTAGGAAAGTTTTCAGTCATTTTTTCTTCAAATAAGTTCTCAAACTTTTGCTTTTTGTCGTTTTCTTCTGGTACCCCTTATGATGCAAATGTTGTTACACTAAGCCTAGGGTGACCATGTGTACCATTCTTAAATGGGATAATACCATTTTTTCATATTTCCTTACCATTCTGTTGTTTTAATATAAATATCAATTTGTCTAATTTTTAATTTTTTGTAAAAAACTGAATGCATACTTATTATACATCAAGTTGACAATGCACTGTAGAACTGTATGCCTGAAACCTATGTAATCCTTGCTAACAGATGTCACCCCAATAAGTCTAACAATAAAAATGAATAAAAAAACTGAATGCAGCTTGTTTATTTATCCTAAGACTCTATGCTAATCAATGAATGCAAAATAACTAATGGTGTGACAAAAAAGGAAGTTCCATTTATTTTATTGAGTTAAGCCCAGGCTTCTTGACTTAGTGAAGATCAGATACCATGTCCTTTCTTGTCTGCAGTGGTGGAGAATTCAAGAGGTGCTCATTAAGCCCCATTCAGCTGTGGGAGCCAGGAGAGTCTTGATGCACACAAACTACTGCATAGGCTTATCTGACTGATTCCTTCCATCAGGTTAGGAGTGTGAGATGCAGTGACTGTGAGCCTTAGTTATTTCTATTATCATTCTGTCCATAGAGATTCTTTCTGCCCTACATTCAGTTTGATTCAAACTTTTTAGACTCATATTTTGGTTCAACAGGCTGTTAGCTATTTTTTTGTTATAGCAGAACTGTCTGATGGACATTAGCAGATACCAGTTTGTGATAGAATTTGGGCCGTTCATTTCTTCCTTTTTTCCTTTTTGGTGTATGTTTATGATTTTTTGCAGTCTGATCACTGCAGTTTTGCATTAGTGTTCAGTGTGGCATGTAATACAGGTTTTTTCACTGTTCATATGAAATTTTATAAGTATTTTATTGAAATATGTATTATTCATGAGCGTTTTTATGCAATAACTTGGTGTTATTCATTTGTGTCCTCTTTAATGTTCTTTTGCAGTGAGTTTAGGTTGTTTTTTAGGTATTTTATAGCTTGAGAGACCAGAGGAAGGTGCAGTTGTTTTGACATATGGTGGTTTTATTATTTTTTTCAGCTGTAAATTGTTTTCTTTTTAAATGTTTGACCTTAACCAGTTCTTGCCTAGAGTAAGAATATTGCTAGTAAAAGGAGGAGCTAACATGTTCTTGCTGCTTACTATGATCATAGTTCCACATTCTACTCAAATCATTTTTCCCTTAGCATGGGCAGCTGGCATTCTGATCCCCCACCCCTGAACCTACTAGAAATTTATTGTGCTTATGATTCAGTAAAGCAAATGCACTGTAGTGGGGTGTGGGGATGCACATGTCAGTGATGGTGGCCTTCTACTTTAACATTAGTTTTGGTTTTTCCTGTTTGCTAACTGGTGGCTTTGTTATTCATTGTTGGTGGTTTAAACAAGCATCATATTTTTAAGTCTTATTTTTTTAAAGCTTGAAGTCTATCCTTGTAATGCCAAAAACAAAGAGGTAAAAGTGTGATTTTAATGACGATCTCCAAAAGCAATTCAAGTTTGTAAAACCAAATGAACTGTGTAGTGATGGAACCAAAGTGGTAAGTCAATATTGTTGTGTCCATTTTTCCATTGCTCATGGAGGTAGAAGTGACATCAACCAACATCTATGTAACCAGAAATATAAGAATGCTAAAAAAAACTTTGGCTTTAGTTAAAAACATCAGTTCATTTATGAGATATAATGGTGATAGTGAAAATGATAAAATCGCAGCAAGTAAAGCTCATTTTGCTTATCATATATGTGTCATGGCCAAAGTTTTCACACCAATGATTGTCAACATTGATAAAGAAAATTTATGAACCAAAATTTTCTTTGGTGTGTACCAAATTAGAAGCAATAATTACTAAAGGTTTATCGCCATATGTATTGGGCAAAGCAATAGGAGATTTGAATAAAACAAAAAGCATTATAGTCAGTGTAGATGCACCAAACAAAAAAGACATCAAACTTTTTGCAATCATTGTGTGGTACTTTTTGCCAAAGTGTGCTGTTCAAGACAAAATTATAGACTTTGTTTCCTTACCTTGTGAAACATCTGATCTACAGTGCTCTATATTGAAGGAAGTAATCAACAAATTTGCTTTATAAAACAAAATTATTACTTTTGCAGATAACATGAACACCAGTTTTGGTGGTTGCAAAAGAGTTGACAAAAATAATGTGTGGTGAAAACTTGAAACTTAACTGAAGAGGCTGATTATCAGCACTGGTTGTGGGGCACACATTATAAATTGTTGCCATCAGTGTGCTGTCAACTGTTTATTAATTGATATTAAAATTTTTTGCAGTGAAAGTACGTAAATACTTCTATATATACACAGTTAAAGTTGAAGAACTGAAAAATTTCTGTGACTTTGCAGGAAAACTCTATGCTACATGGTTAAACATGGAAATAAAATATTTTTGTTCTTGAGTCTATCATTTGACAGAATTTTAAGCATGTTTGATGGGGTTAGTTATTATTTCTTTGCCCTATTATGTTGCAAAAATGGTTTGAAAATCTCTGAAATTGTGTTGGTCATTTACAAGATATCAAGTGTCTATGTTTCAAACTTATATTAGTTTAATTGAAAAATATAATATTTTAGCTACAAAAGTAGTCATTAACATTGAAAATCTTATAAAGAATTTAAAGTTCAGAAAAAGTGAAGTGTTTGTAACTACTAATGTCAAAAAGCAACTGAAAATGTTAGTAGATTCAGTAGAAATTAATGAGGCTGTTTTTTTAAAAAGTTGAGAATATCTATGAAATTAGCTTAGAATATCAACACATAGAAGTGCAGTGTAGGAAACACTGAAAAGTTCAAGTGGGTTCTATTAAGGAAGACACATGAGTGGAAAGAAATACAGGACAGCCTGAATGAGGAAATCATCATACACATAGAAACAGAAGAAACTTGTATATTCAATCAGTGGACCCTCATAAAATCTACAATTGTGAGACAGTTAAATACATGGAATAAAGCAAACATTTCTGTGTCTGATAGGTGGTTAAAGATTTCTTTTGAAATGAGTGAAAAATGCCTAGACTTTCAAGACTTTTGAGATATTGTAGGGTTTATTCTTTGTCTTTCAAGAAGTATAGCACTGGTCAAAGTAATATTTTCTGTTAGGAACAGTATATGGTCAAAGGAGAAATCAAGATTACATGTTGAGACAATGAGGTTTATGCTAGTTGTAAAACAAAATTGTGTCATGGAGTGTGAGAAATTTTGTAAGTTGTTGAAAGACTGAAATTTGCTGTGTAAGGTTACTTAATTGGAGAAGTATTCATAGTAAGATCATGATGAAATACAGTCCCTTTCTATATCTACCTAAATTTTTTATGAGTTCTGTTGCTAAGAAATAACTGTTAGCTCAATAAGGTTATGTAATAAAACTTTTTTCATCATCTTACTTTTTCATGAATATGGAACATTACATAACCCTGCCCCGTTTTTGTCATCCCAATATCTTATAGTTACACTAGGTGTCTGGATGTGTTCCAAAGGTCTCTTAAACTATTCTCATTGTTTTGGATTCTTATTCTTTTTGCTGTTTTAATTGGGTGTTTTCTGATACCTTGTATTTTCAAATCACTGATTGGATCCTCTGCTTCATATAGTCTGCTGGTGATTCCTTCTAGTGCATTCTTCATTTCAGTTATTGTATTCTTCCCTTTTGTTTGTTTGTTTTTTTAATGACTTCTAGACCTTTTTATGCTTGCTGTCTTTGTTGAAGTTCTCACTAAGTTCCTTTAGCATCCTTACAACTGTTTTTTTTTTTTTTTTAACTCCGTATCTAGTAGGTTGCTTGCCTTCATTTCATTTATTTCTTTTTCTGGAGTTTTGTTCTGTTCTTTAATTTGGAATGTATTTCTTTTTGTTTCCTCATTTTGGCTGCCTGTCTGTGTTTGTTTCTCATATGTATTAGGTAGATCTGGTATTTATCTCAGTCTTGCTGGGTGACCTTATGTAGTAGGTGTTCTGTGGGGCCCAGTGGCACAGTCTCCATTGTCATCTGAGCTGGATGCTCCAGGAGTGTCCCTTATGTGGGTTGTGTGTGCCCTCCTGTTATAGTTTAGCCTTGATTGCTGTGGGCACGTGAATGGGAGGGATTGAACCCCAGGCTGACTGGCTGTGGGGTTTGGCCACATCCACAACTTATAGGCTGCTGTATGGAGAGCTTACCACACAGGGTAGGATTCACCCCACTGGGTTCTGGTGCCTATTGAGATTGCTCTTTGAGTGTGCCCTTGTGGGGTTAATTGGGTGGTGCCCTGCTGTATTCTGAAACCAATCTCCAAGTATCTTGGTTCTGGGGCCTCTTGGGTGGGGCTTCAGTGTAGGCCCAGGTTAGCCACTGCTTGTGACTGGCCAGGGAGTACCTGGTAGGAGCTACAAAGTGACCCACAGTTGGTCTTTTCCTGTGCTGTGCCTGGAAACATGTGGAAGAGGCCATGCTGTGAACTGAGGATGGCTGCCACCAGTATTGAATCTGGGGTAGCTTGGCAAAAAGCCAGGACACTCCAAGGTAGGCTGACCAGATGTCCCAATTTAAATGGGACAGAAAACAATGGTATTGTCCTGTTTCAAATGGTACATGTGGTCAGCCTACTGACACCTTGAATTTTGCCCAGTAAGACTAGGCTGACCATATGTTCCATTTGAAATGGGACAGTACTATTGTTTTCTGTCCCTCTTAAAATGGGACATCTGGTCAGCCTACTCTAAGGCCTACTGCCACCTGCCAGCTCCCTTAAGGTTCAGCAGCTGAGAAAGCCTTGTGCTGTAAGGAATTGAATGTGGCTCGGTTTCAGTGAGTAACCAGGGTGAATAAAGCTGTGCTCATCAGGATAATTTAGATTCAGGTTTGGCCATGATTGTGGGAGAGGGGCTCAACACTGGAAAGATGGTGCCTGCCTGCTGGCTGCATGGGAGCAAGACCACATACAGGGAAAATGATGTCTGTCCTCACCCTGAAGTTACACAACTCAGCCTCTCTCCATATGTCTCCAATGCCCCAAGAGCCACCATTTCTCAATTGAAATCCAGGGTGAGTGTATGTGTAGTTCCTTTAAAAGGATGTCTAGGTTTCCCTCATGCAGCCTGCAGTCCCATCTGGACAATCAGAATCCTCACTGTTTTTCACAACCAGATGTTATGGGGGCTCCTTTTCCTAGCACCAATACTCCAGGCTGGGGGGCCTGGTGTGGGGCTGAGGTCTTTTGCTTCTCTGGGGGGAACATTTGTGGTTGAGATATCCCTCTCTATTCTCAACTGTCACATGAAGGTGTGGGGCCAGCTCATTTTGTGCCTCCACCTCTCCCACCAGTCTTGACATGGTTTCTTCTTTATATCCTTAGTTATAAAACTGCTCACCTAGACTTCAGAGAGTTGTCCAGGTTAATTTTTCTATAATTTAGTTGTAATTTTGACCTGTTCAATGGATGAGGCTAGCACGGTTTTTATCTACTCTGCCATCTTTGATCTGATCTACCCAACAACTGAATTTTACATCTAAAGGCTTAATCTTGTTCTCATTAAATATGTTTTGCACATCAGGAGGCACATAGTAGCTGGCACATAAATTCCACTCTTAGTGATGACAAAATTGAACAGTGGGTTTGGATGATGGCATAGTAATTCTACTGTAAGGTTTTCTGCCTAGCGATTAACACTTAGTCAGTGGAGTGATACATTGGTATCATAAGAATATTTAGTTTTCCATAAGTTTTTCACCTAATGATTTATAAATATAGTGATAAGTTTGGCTTGACTCAGTTATTAATAGAAATAGAAGATCTCCATCTTCTTACCCATAATGAAATATTATATCATTCCTTCAATTATTGGCTGGCATTCTTCTGAAAGAACTTTTCCTCTTCAATTGCATCTGTTAGCTTTTTGTTTTTTGCTCATTTTTATCAATATGTATCTGGATTGCTCAGTATAATTGGCCTCATGAGTCCCAGGTGGGGGTAAGCTGGCAGGTTATTGGTGGACAAAAGTAGTTTTCCTCATTGGTAGTTAAATTATAACTAGATTACATCCAGTACACAAGGATATGTTGAGAGCCTAGTAGACAACAACCTTGATCAGCTTGCTTCTCTTTGGAGGCTTTCTATCAGGGGAAAAAATACTAATTTTGAAGCTCCACATGTTGATTAAAGGTGACCAGCTGATGTTTTAATTCTTTCTATACACATGGAAGGGCCATTTATTTTCATTTGCCCACTGTGGCTTGCTTTGTTGCAGGCACTATGTAAAATGCTTTCTGTGCACTAACTCAAAGAATATTCACAACAGAACTTTGAGATAAATTTTATTTCCATTTTAGAGATAGGTAACTGGGGCTCTGATTATTTAATTAAATTGCCTAGGATCATATAGCCAATAAATAGAAGAACTGGAGCCAAGTCTGTTAGGCTCCAAAGTCTATGCTCTTAATTATTTGACTCTAAGATGTGAGGGAAGGAAAGGTCATGACATACCAATCAAGTCCACACTGTTGCTTTTAAAGGAAGTTTACTGGCTCTGTAAGGAAGACTCATTGAAGATTAGTTTCTTACTTGGGAAGGAATATCCACCAAGCAAGGGAACCAATGATGGATCTTGTTTGTCTTTATTAGGACCCTTAGTTGTGAAAGAAAACCAGTTTGAAGTTCTTTAGGTTAAAAAAGGATATCAGAATCCATGGAACAGTTTGAACAACCCAACCACAAGAGAGATTAGATAAAGAAAATTTATCTAATTTTTTTTCAGAGTACAAATGAGACCCTCTGCCATTCATCTATACAGCAGTGTATGTGTCAGATAATTCTCTTTCACTGCACACTGCCTTCTATTTCCTTACAGAAATTTTGGCTGTTGAAAGCACACTGATTGTTACTTCTTATGGCTTTGACTGATTTGCTCCTCAGCTCTGGTTTTAAAAGTTTTCAGAAAGGGCTCTGATTTATCCAGCTTGGCTCAAGCCTACAAACATGTGGGGTCATGTAAGATTGTGGTGATTTCCACAAGAATTAAATTATTACATCAAGGAAAGGAGAAGTTCTCAAAATAAGGGGTGGGAGTTGCTGGTTTCAGAAGGCAGGGTAGATTAAAAGCTCATAGTAGGTGTCGACTATGCTGAGGTTGAGACAAAAAAGCCAGCCTTTTGGGGTGAAGGGATATGGAATGCAGACCTCTCTTATTAGAACTTGCATTAAGTGAATGGGGCAGGGAAAAGAGTAAGTAAAGCATTGTGTTAAGAAACCAGGAATTCCGTGATGGTGTAGTGGCTTAAGGCTTCGGTACTGGTGCTGTCAGTGCTGTGGCCTGGGTTCGATTCCCAGTCAGGGAGCTACCCACATACCAAAAAAAGCAAAAAAAAAAAAAAAGAAAAAGAAACCAGGGGCCAAGCTATACTCTCCCTTATGGGAACTGAAAAGTTATCTCATCTAATTCTCCTAATAGTCTAACTTTGGCAAGCATAATTAATCATTATCTTGATCTAGCAAATGGTGAAGTTGAGGCTGTTTTTAATTGACTTGCCAAAATTCACACAGCCACAAACTGGAGGAGGTGGGATTTGAACTGAGCTCTGTGTAAATCAGAGACCATGTGTTTAATTGCATCTTTAAAGTATGATCTCAATGAATTAGTGAGTTTATGGCCTGGGGCAAGTTACTTTTGTTCTAAAAAAGACCTTACTTCCTACTTATGTGCCTTTACTGAGGAGTGTGAAGTTTGAGATGCAAACTCTATTTTCTGATAAAAGTACTGTGGTGGTCATGAAAGGCAATTCTCAGATCTTCAACTTCAAGGAGACTTATATAATAATAATCTCAGTTCTGAACTCTGAAATCCTCCATTGCATTTGCAGAGACAAATTTTCCCATGGGCTTCTCCCAGTCATGAGCCTAAGTATGTCAAGGATACTAAAGTGAACCCACACTTGACAGATGTGTAACTCTTCTAAAGGGTCACATTAGCTCAAGGATTCCCTGTTGTTTTTGCTGAGATTTTCTTAAAACTGCATTGCAGTGTCAGGCTTTTCGTACCCAAGCTACCTTCCTTCCCTCGTTCCTTTACAAAGTAGACTTGTATTACTGTCTCACAGTTCTCAAGCCTCTTCTGGCTCTTCCCTCACAAGTGTTTTCTCCATTAAATACATCTTGGTATCTTCTTCTTTGAAGACCCAGATTAACAAGTACCCATTTCCTGGTGCATTGGCAATTGCCCAGGTAAATAATTTCTGGATATAAGATGAAAACACCAACCAAATAAAGGGGTACTGCAAAGAGAGAGATAGGCTGCTAGAACAGAACTGGTAAAGAAAGACGAATGACAAGTATACCATATGCTTCAAAAAGCAATTTTCCAGGTAATGGTGCAATTATAATTTGGCTATGGGTACTAAATCAATGTGCATATTAGTAACTCCCAACAAATAGTTTCATTAAAACATTTATTTGAAAATAGAAGAAATACAATGCTTCTTGGTTGGCATAAATTCTGGAAATATTAAAGATGAATGAGGGTCATAACTTTTTAAGTGAGGATGCAGTAAATCATCTTTCATGGTTGAAAGAGTTTCACCATAAAAGAGATAATTTTTCTATTCTGGGTTAAGCAATGTAACTGTTTTAGATTCTAAGGCTGGATTCATTCATTATTACAATTTTTAGGCTGCTATAATATTGGGATTTGGAAGGAACAAGAGAGGGAGGGGAAGGAAGATAAATGCCTGATGAGGCATTTGGATGGGACCCAAACACCAAATACTTTACCTAAATAAATTGGTAACATTCATGTTTTTAGAGCTTACTATTTCTAGTACCTCAGCTGAAATTTCTCAGTAGCCACACATAATAAAGGTATACTTACTTCCATATATTTAGATCTTCAAAAGTTCATAAAAATGTAATCAAAATATGCATTGAGTGTCCTACTATATGCATAGATGTTTTGAGGAAGCATGGATATTACAGAGAGCAAGACAGACACAGAAAGATGTTTGTGGGATATTCTTTACTTGTCTATTGTCCTGCTGTACTATTTCTGTACTTAAGAAAAATGGAAGTTCACATTAGAAATGTTCAATTAACTGTTAACACCTTCATCAATTAAGAGATCACTTCTAAATCTGATGGATGAGTTCAAAATATCCAATTCATTCTAACCATCAGGTGGAAGAACAGTCCTATTCTGAAGTAGAAGAGAACAGATAAACATGTAAATGAACTCACAAATCTTTTAAAAGTACTCTGCCTAGAATGATAGAATATTAATGTACAAAATTTCCATGTGCTAAATGATGAGCTGAATTACAGTGAGAAATAGAACATTCAGTGATCACATAATTATATTTTATTTTGTAACATATTCAATAAGTATGAGATTATAAGTGTAAGACATTGAGGACACAGCTAAGACAAGAAAAACTTCATTGAAATCTCCGAGGACTAAGTACTACAGTTAGTGTAAGGCTTTGTAAGTACCACAATTGCTCATTCAGTTTTCCTCTCTATGAAGTTCTTGATTTCCTTCCTTTCTCTGTATCTATCTACCTGGAGATCATAATTTGAGAACCCAGTTAAAAAAATCAGCAATGCAGAAGGCCTTCCCTGACACTTAACCCTTATGGTGACTATCAGGACTGCACCTTGAAAACCTCTAAATACAGGGAAAATAACAGACCAAGGGTCCCAAGCTGCTGTGCTGTGAAATTCATCTCCAGGTTTGTTTTAAGGTGCTCTTTCTCTTGGGGTGCTCCCAGTCAATGATTGAAAACTGAAGGGTGGCTAAGGCAGGTTTGTTCCTGGGAGACATGGCTTTTTTTAAATTACAAATTGGGCTTGAGGAGTCCCCAAAAACATCTTTATCAAACTTCCTTCAGGCTGCATGGCAGTCTAGGGTGTTACCTCCAAAACTTTTCTCCCTTTTTCATTCATTCATGTCAGACTGGCATCATGATTTGATTAGTATTCCAGTGTTTTTCTGGCCCCCTTCCTATTTTCTCTCAAACAGGCATTTCCTCTAATAAAATCCTTGCTCTGTTAATTTTGTCTTGGCCTTGGCTTTTCAGAAGATCTGAACTAATGACCCCTGCTTCGCTGAGGTACCTCTACAATTGTCCTGATTTCAGTCTTGAGTGATCACAGATTTTTTGTTTTTACGTCTTTTATACTCTGCTGTGAGATCCTGGAAGATAGGGTGTCTTATTCATGATTTTATCCTTGGTGCTTAGCATGTATTAGGTGCATAATCAAAGTTGAGTGACTGATGAATGTATGAAGAAGTAGAGTTGTTAGGTACCACTGAATGGGAAAGATGTGATTTAAAATCCTAAGTAGGCTGCTTTGACCTTGAGTAAGTAAGTTATTTTACCTCAGTCTGCTTCTCTTTTCTAACCTAATTTCCATCTTTATGGATTTGCTATTCTAGACATTTCTTGTAAGTGAAATCACATGATACGTTTCTTATGTATTTAACTTCTTATCATGATGTTTTCAAGTTCACACATATGCTAACATGCATCAGTATTTCATTATATTTATGGCTGAATATAAATCCATTTTATGGATGAAACACATTTTGTGTATTCCTAAGTTGTTTCTACTTTTGACTGTTGTGTTGTTTCTACTTTTGGCTATTGGGAACAATGCTGCTACAATCATTTGTGTGCAGATTTTTCTATGAACATATGTTTTCAGTACTCTTGTATATATATGTAGGAGTAGAATTGCTAGGTTATATGGTAACTTTATTATTAACTTAGTGAGGAACTGTCAATTTTTTTTTCAAAGCACCTAACCATATAACAATCCACTAGCAATGTATGAGGGTTCCAATTCTTCACATTCTTGTCAACACTGGTTATTTTCTGTTTTCTTTTTCTTTAATTATAGTTACTGTGGCTTATATAAAATGACATCTCATTGTGGTCTTGACTGGTATTTTCCCATAATGATGTTGAGTATCTTTGTATATACTTACTGGGAATTTGTATATCTTCTTTGGAGAAATGTCTACTCAAATTCTTTGCCTATTATTAATTGGGTTTTAAGTCTTTTTATTGTTGAGTTGTAACAGTTGTTTGTAAAGTCTACAGACAAGTTTTTGAAAAAAATCACATATGTGTTATGCAAATATTTTATCCCATTCTGTGGGTTGTCTTTTCATTCTCTTTATATTGTCCTTCAACCTACAAAAGTTTTTAATTATGATGGAGTACACTTTATCTAATTTTTCTGTTGTTGCTTGTGATTTCAATGCCACATTAAAAAAATACTATTGCCTAATCAAAAGTCATGGAGCTTTATACCTATGTTTCCTTCTAACAGTTCTGTAGATTTAGTTTTTAAATTTATATATTTAATCCATTTGGGTTAGTTTTTATATATGGTATAAATTAGGGGTCTAAATTTATTTACTTATTGCATATAGATATCCAGTTGTTCTGGCACCTTTTGTTGAAAAGGCTATTCTTTTCCCATTGAATGGACTTGGCATCATTGTTGAAAATTAATTGAGCATAGATATATAGCATAATTATAAACTTATTCTATTTGATTGATCTGTATGTTTATTCTTATGCCAATACCATACAGTCTTTATTACTGCAGCTTTGTAAGAAATTTTGAGATCTAGAAGTGTGACTCCTCCAATTTGTTCTTATTTTTTTTAAGCATTGTTTTGCCTATTTGGGATCCTTTAAATTTCCATAAAAATATTATGACCAGCTGGACCATTTCTTCAAAAGAGGCACCTGGGATTTTTACAGGGATCTTGTTGACTCTAGACTATTTTGGGCAGTATTGCCATATTAACAATAAGTCTTGCAATCCATGAACATGAGATGTGTTTCCATTTATTTAGGTCTCCTTTACTTTCTTTCTACAAGGTTTTATAATTTTCAGCATAGGTGTTTTACACTTCTTTTGTTAAATTTATTTCTAAATGGTTTTATTTTCATTCTATTGTAAATGAAATTGTTTTAATTTTATTTTTGAATTGTTCATTCCTAGTGTATATAAATACAACTGATTTTTGTATACTGATCTTTTATCTTGCAACTTTCCTGAACTCATTTATTAGCTTTAACTTTGTGTGTGTGTGTGTGTGTGTGTGTGTATTCTTGAGGGTTTTCTATATACACAATCATGGCATCTGTGAGTAGAGATACTTTTACTTCTTCCATTTTAATCTGAATGCTTTTTCTTTCCTTTTCTTGTCTGTCCTGGCAAGAACTTGCAGTACAATGTGGCAAAAGCCGATATCCTTGTCTTCTTCATGATCTTAGGAGGAAATTATTCATTCTTTCACGCTTAAGTATGATGCTAGCTGTCATTTTTTCATGGATGACTTTTATCAGTTTGAGAAAGTTCTGTTCTAGTTCATGGAGAGTTTTTATCTTGAAAGTTTTACATTCTATCAAAAGTTTTTTTCTATTTTTCTGAATCTATTAAGATTATCCTGTGTTTTTCCCCTTTATTAATATGATGTATTATATTGACTGATTTTCATATGTTGACCCAACCTTGCATTCCTGGGACAAACACCATTTGGCTGTATAATCTATTTGATATGCTGCTTGATTTGGTTTTTTAGTATTTTTTGAGAACTTTGCATCTAAGTGATATTAGTATGTAGTTTTCTTGTGATCTCTTTGGCATTGGTATTATTAATAGATTAATGTTGTTTTCATATTACTAATTATTCCCTTTTCTTCTACATTTGGCAAGAGTTTAAGGAGGATTGGTGCTAATTATTCTTTAAATGTTTAATAGACTTTACCAGTGAATTCATCTGTATAGGCATTTTTTTATTTGTTTTTATTGTTAGACTTTTTGGGGTGACATCTGTTAGCAAGGATTACACAGGTTTCAGGCATACAATTCTACAGTGCTTTGTCAACTTGATGTATAATAATTTCACCACCTAATGTGACTTCTCTTTCCATCACCTTATATTTGGCTTCCCCTCCTTCCTCTCCCACCCCTTCCCCTTTCTCCCCTTCCTAACCCACTCATTCCCAAATAAACATTAAACTATTGATTGTGTCCATGGGTTATTTGTTTGGTTGTTCAGTTCTTTTTTCTTTGTTGCTTACAGTTGTATATTCTGCATATGAGTAAAGTCATACAGTTCTTTGATTTTTCTGTCTGGCTTATTTTACTAAGCATGATGATCTCCAGGTCCATCCATTTTGTTGCAAATGGCAATATTTCATTTTTTCTTATAGCTGAGTAATATTCCATTGTGTATATGTACCACGGCTTCTTTATCCAGTCATCTGTTGCAGGGTACTTTAGTTGTTTCCATGTTTTGGCCACTGTGAACAGCGCTGCAATGAACAATGGGGTACACAAGTCTTTGCAGACAAAGGTTTTCAAGTTTTTTGGGTAGATCCCCGGAAGGGGGATTGCTGGGTCAAATGGTATCTCCATTCCCAATTTTTTGAGGAACCTCCACACTGTCTTCCATAGTGGTTGTACCAAATTTCATTCCCACCAGAAGTGAACCAGAGCTCCTCTTTCTCCACATCCTCTCCAGCACTTCTTATTCCTTGTCTTGTTGATAATAGCCATTCAAACAGGTGTGACGTGATATCTCATTGTGGATTTGATTTTCATTTCCCTAATAGCTAATGAGGATGAGAATTTTTTCATATGTCTGCTGGCCATTCGTATTTCTTCATGGGAGAAGTGTCTGTTTAGTTCTTCTGCCCACTTTTTAATTGGGTTGTTTGATTTTTTGTTGTAAAGTCTCATTAGTGTTTCATATATTTTAGATATTAGACCCTTATCTGATGAGTTATTTGTGAATATTTTCTCCCATACAGTTGGCTGCCTCTTTGCCTTGTTGATGCTTTCTTTTGCTACGCAGAAGCTTTTTAGTTTGATACAGTCCCATTCATTTATTTTTGCTTTTACTTCCCTTGCCTTTGAGGACAGGTTCATGAAGTCTTCCTTGAGTCCTAGGTCTATTAGTTTAGTACCAATGTTTTCTTCTATACATTTTATTGTTGCAGATCTGATATGAAGGTCTTTAATCCATTTTGAGTCCATTTTTGTGTATGGAGAGCGTCCACAGCTCAGGTTCATTCTTTTGCATATGTTTTTCCAGTTTTCCCAGCACCACCTACTGAAGAGACTTCTTTTCCCCATTGTATGTTTTTTGCTCCTTTATCAAAAATTATTTGTCCATAAATGTGTGGGTTTATTTCTGGGTTCTGTTCTATTGGTCTATATTTCTGTTTTTCTGCCAATACAAAACTGTTTTGACTATTGATGCTTTGTAATATAAATTGAAGTCAGGGAGTGTAATACCACCAGCCTTATTCTTTTTATGTAGTATTGCTTTGGCAATTCAAGGTCTTTCATGGTTCCATATAAATCTAACAATTCTGTTATCTATTTCACAAAAGAATGATTGTGGGATTTTGATGGGTATTGCATTAAATCTGTAGATTGCTTTGGGCAGAATGGCCATTTTAACAATGTTCAGTCTTCCTATCCATGAACAGGGGATATTTTTCCACTTCTTAAAGTCTGTTGCAATTTCTTTGAAAAGTGTTTTATAGTTTTCCATGTATAAAACTTTCAAATTCCTTGTTAATTCCCAGGTATATAATTCTTTTTGTTGTGATAGCAAAGGGACTTGACTCCCTCATTTCTTTTTCGGAGAATCGTTGTTTGTATATAGGAATGCTGTTGATTTTTGTACATTGATTTTGTATCTTGTGACTTTATTATATTCATTTATTGTTTCTAATAGTTTCTTAGTGGAATCTTTGGAATTTTTTATATAAAGGATCATGTCATCTGCAAATAGTGACAATTTGACCTCTTCTTTCCCAATTTGGATACATTTTATTCCTTTCTCTTGCCTGAGTGCTATGGCTAGAACTTACAGTATTATATTGAATAGCAGTGGTGACAGGAGTCATCCCTGTCTTGTTCCTGATTTTAGGGGAAAAGGGTTCAGTTTTTCCCCATTCAGTATGATGCAAGCCGAGGGCTTGTCATATATGGCCTTTGTTATGTTGAGATACTTTCCTTCCATACCTATTTTATTTAGTTTTTTGATCATAAATGGATGTTGTATCTTGTCAAAAGATTTTTCTGCATCAATTGAAATGACCAATCGTCTTTTTCTTTGATTTTTTTTATGTGGTGTATCACATTGATTGATTTTCGTATGTTGAACCATCCTTGTTCTCCCGGGATGAATCCCACTTGATCTTCATGTATGATCTTTTTAATGCATTTTTGTATTCTATTTGCTAATATTTTAAGATTTTTGCATTTGTTTTCATCGGAGATATAGGTGTATAATTTTCTTTTTTTATGTTGTCTTCGCCAGGCTTTGGTATTAGGGTAATATTGGCCTTATAGAATGAGTTAGGAAATATTGCTTCCTTTTTAATTTTTTGGAAGAGTCTGAGGAGGATAGGCGTTAATTCTTCTTTGAATGCTTGGTAGAACTCATTGGTGAAACCATCTGGTCCAGGGCTTTTGCCTTTAGGGAGATTTTGGATAGTCATTTCAATCTCTTCACTATTGATTTGTCTTTTTAGATTATCCAGTTCTTCTTGGTTCAGTCTGGGTAGGCCATAAGTTTCTAGAAACATATCCATTTCTTCTAGTTTGTTAAATTTAGTGGCATAAAGTCCTTCATAATATTTTCTTATAATCCTTTGTATTTCTGTGGTGTCAGTGGTAATTTCTCCCCTTTCATTTCTAATTTTGGATATTTGTATCCTTTCCTTTCATCCTTTGATTAGTCTAGCCAGGGGTTTGTCAATTTTTTTGACTTTCTCAGAGAACCAGCTCTTCATAATATTAAATTTTTCTATTGTCCTTCTGTTCTCTAATTGTTTTAGCTCTCCTTTCATTATTATTATTTCTTTCCTTCTGCTGACTTTGGGTTTTGTCTGCTCTTTTTTTTTCTAGTTCTTTAAGATGGGATGCTAAGATGTTTGCTTGTGATTTTTCTTGTTTCTTAAGATAGGCCGGTAGCGATATAAATTTCCCTCTTATTACCACTTTCAGTGCATCCCAGTAATTCTGATATGTTGTATTTTCATTGTCATTAGTTTCTATATATTTTTTAATCTCATCTTTTGTTTGTTACTTTATCCAGTCCTTTTTTAATAAGCTGTTGTTTAATCTCCATGTATTTGTGTTTTTTTCTGCTTTCCTTTCACAGTTGATCTCCAATTTCAAAGCTTTGTGGTCTGAGAATACACTTGACATGATTTTGATCTTCTTGAATTTACTGAGGCTACTTTTGTGTCCCAGCATGTGGTCTATCCTTGAGAATGTTCCATGTGCACTACAAAAGAAGGAATAGTATCTTTTTGCTGGATGAAGTGTCCTGTAAATGTCAATTATGTGTAATTGCTGTAATGTGTCTTTTAGAGCTGTTATGTCCTTATTTATTTTCTGTTTGGATGATCTGTCTATGGCTGTTAGCGGAGTGTTTAATTCTCCCACTATGATTGTGTATTCATCAGTTTCTCCTTTCAAATCTGTTAGTAGTTTCTTTGTATATTTTGGTGCATCCTCGTAGGGAGCATATATATTAATTAGTGTCAAATCTTCTTGTTGTTTTATTGTGCCTTTTATCATTATGTAATGTCCATCCTTGTCTTTTATTATCTTTTTTAACCTGAAATTTATTTCATCAGATATCAGTATGTTAACTCCTGCTTTTCTCTGGTTACTGTTTGCTTGAAGTATTATTTCCCATCCTTTCACTCTGAGTCTGTGTTTGTCCTTATGGCTGAGGTATGTTTCTTGGAGACAGCATATGGATGCATTCTGTTTTTCAATTCAGTCTGCTACTCTGTGTCTTTTTATTGGTGAGTTCAGTCCATTAACATTTAGAGTGATTATCGATATTTGAGGATTTTCTGTGGCCATTACTTATTTCTTTGTTTGTTTCTTTTTTTTATTTTTGTTTCTTTCTTGTTGCCCCAATGTTGTTCCATTTTTCCTGATGTTTTGTTTCAGGTTGAAGAGCCTCCTTCAGTATTTCTTGGAGTGCTGGTTTTGTGCTGGCAAATTCCCTCAGCTTCTGTGTGTCTAAGAAGGTCTTTATTCCACCTTCATATCTGAAGGATAATTTTGCTGGATAATTTATTCTTGGCTGTAAGTTCTTCTCTTTAAATTTCCAAATATTGAATTCCACTCCCTCCTGGCTTGCAGAGTTTCTGCTGAGAAATCTGATGTCAGCCTAATGGGTTTTCCTCTAAATGTTATAGTTTTTTTTTCCCCCCTGGCTGCCTTGAGAATTGTCTCTTTGTCTTTAGTTTTGGACATCTTTAGTACCATGTGTGTTGGAGAACATCTGTTAGGGTCCAGGTATCTAGGGGGACTGTTTTCTTCTTGAACTTGGGGTTCCAGATCTTTCCATAGGTTTGGAAAGTTCTCATCTACTGTTTGTTCAGTATGCGCTCTGTAGAATTCTCTACCCCTTCTTCTATTCTTATTATCCTGATGTTGTTTTTTCTTATGGAGTCAGATAGTTCTTGCAGAGTTCTTTCAATTCTTTTGGTTCTATATTCCCTCTCTTCCTCTTTCCGAGCTCTTTCCATGTTCCGATCTTCAATATCACTAATTCTTTCCTCTATCTGGTTAGCCCTGTTACCTATGGCAGTTATTTCATTTCTCACTTCTTTTATTGTATTGTGTTTTTCTCATATTTCCATCTCGATTTTCCTGATGTTTTGAATTTCTTTGTTAAATTGTTCTTTTTGTTCACAAAGTTCCTTTTTTATGTCATTTATTTCCTTTTTTTATGTCATTCATCTTAGCCATGGTGCTCTGCCAGTATGATTTCATTTCTCTCAGAGCCTTTAAATTCTCTGTCACTTAGTTCAGAAACTAATGGCTACTTTTAATTTTCTGTACCTTAGTTCAGAATCTTCTAGGTCTAAGAAACTCTCTTCTGGACAAATTTCATGTTTTTTTTCTGAGGAGTTTTAATTTTTAAAGCATTCATCCTTTCTGTGGGATTCTTCCTCTTCGACATGAGGCCTTTATGTTCAGTGCCCAGATTAGTACTTTTGTGGTGTCTTTCTGTAGGGCAGACACTAGGTGGCACTGGGGGTCAAATTTTGGGAGAGAGGGGGATTGTTTTTTCTTATTTTTGATCTCTTGCTGCATTTGGAGACAATGCGCATATATTCCAGAGAGAGGCCAACAAAAGGCATTCTGAGGGCAGCTCTGCCTTCTGCCCTATGCTAGGGAAGCGGGGTGATACGGGCCGAGGGTATTTCTGCTGGCTCGGGCGAATGTTATCAAGTCTGCCTTTCTTCCCAGGCCTGATTCAGCATCTAACAGTCTGTGGGCTCACACTGCTTTTAGAACCCCGGGGCATGTGAGCAAGTGCACACACCATAAGTCCGAAGCTGTGGGCCTGATCTGAGACAGCCGGGTCGCCTTTGCAGTGGGCCAGGAACAGGAATTGCAGCCCTGTTTAGGAGCCATGCACACCTGCACTGTGGGTCTCCAGGGGGCCGGGAGCTGAGGTATTGTCTCTGCAGTTCAGAGTCCTTGCTCAGCCCTCCTATCATTCAAAAGTTCCAGAGGCTGGCTCCCCAACTCCATCCCCAACACTCCGCTCCAAAGCCTAGTTCACCCGCAATTCTGCCACTTTGCTGGCTTTTATTCCCCACTCCCATGCACTGTGCTCCTCCCGGATGGTCAGCAGCGATCATGTCCGGTTGCAGTCCATCTCTGCTCCCTTCTCTCTCTCTGCTCGCCCCCTTCTCTTCAACCTTCAGGTGTTTACTTGTGATTCATGGATTTCTCAGCTGCCAATTTGTCACTCAGGGTCCTCTTTCTTGGTTCCTGGGTGACCATTCAATTGCGTTTTCTGGGAGAGGGTTTAGGGACCTCCTCTCCAGTCACCATCTTGCCCTCCTTCTAGGCTTTTCTTTATTGGAAGTTTTTGATTATTGACTCAATCCTTTATTTGTTTTGGAGTATATTCTATTTCTTCTTGAGTCAGTTTTAACTGTTTGTATGTTTCAAGGAATTTGTCCATTTCATCTGTTATCAAATTGTTTGCACACAATTGCTCATTGTGTTTTCTTATAATCATTTTTATTTGTATAAAACAGTAGTAAGAGCCTCAATTTTATTTGTAATTTTTATAATTTGAATCATTTTCCTTTTTTTCTTGATTCATCTAGCTAAAAGTTTGTCAATTTTGTTAGTCTTTTCAGAGAAATGTTTTTTAAAAATTTTATTTATTGTTTTTCCATTTTTTATTTTGTTTACCTTCACTATTTACTATTTTCTTCCTTTAGTGTGCTCTTCATTTTCTAGGTTTCTTAAGGTGGTAGGTTAGGTTAGTGATTTGAGATCTTTCCTTTTTGTCTTTTTTTCTTTTTACTACAGATATAATCTCCCTGCTCTTGTTGCAGCCTGTAAATTTCATATGCTGAATTTTCAGTTTCATTCATCTCAATGTATTTTGTAGTTTCCCTTGAATTTTTTCTTTTATTTAGAAATCTGTTGTTTAATTTATACATATTGTGAATTTTCAAATTTCCATCTGTTATTATTTCTAATTTCATTCCATTGTGATCAAAGAATGTACTTTGTAGGATTTATTTTTTTTTTGTAATTATTGAGACTAATTTTGTGGCCTAATATATGGTTTATCCTGGAAAATATTCCATGTGCAATTCAGGAGAATGTGTATTTTAATGTTGTGTGGAAGTCTAGTTGGGTTATAGCAAGCTTGTGCAACCTGTGGTCTGTGGGTCACATATGACTCAGGATGGCTTTGAATGTGGCCCAACACAAATTCATAAACTTTCTTAGAACATTTAGAAAGTTATAGATGGATCTCTTTTAGCTCATCAGCTATTGTTAGTGTTAGTGTATTTTATCTGTGACCCAAGACTATGCTTTTTCTTCCAATGTGGCCCAGGGAAGCCAAAAGGTTGAATACCCCTAGTTCATAGTGTTCAAATTTTCTATTTTTTTGCTGATCTTCTCCTTGGCTATTCTATCCACTATTGAAAGTGAGATATAAGAATCTCCAGATGTTGTTGAGATGCTCATCTGTCTACCATAAATTCTGTCAGTTTTTGTTTCAAATATTTAGAACCTTTTGTTCAGTGCAAAATTGTATTTTCTTGAGGAATTGATCCTTTTATCATTGTATCATGTCCTTCCTAAGAATTTGTGTCTTAAAGTCTATTTTGTTTCATATTTATATAGCCAAACATTATTTCATTGGATTTTTCTTCTTTTTATATATTTTAGGTTTAAATTGTTTCTAGTATTTTGTAGAATAAAATTTAAGAGTATTCATTTTTTCCTTACATTTCTACATTTAATTGAATTGTACTAAAACAGTCAAAGAATATTGTTTGTTTGTTTGTTTGTTTTCATTTTTATTGTTAGAATTATTGGGGTGACATCTGTTAGCAAGGATTACATAGGTTTCAGGCATACAATTCTACAGTGCATTGTCAACTTGATGTATAATAAGTTCACCACATAATGTGACTTCTCTTTCCATCACTTTATATTTAGCTTCCCCCCTCCCACCCCCTCCCCTTTCTCCCCTCCCTATCATGTAATATTTTTCAATTGAAAATCTTGTCTTTACCATGAATGTCACACCAGGGATAAATGTGGGCAATTCCCCAAGTATGAAATTAAAACCTCAACTGGAATGATAATTCTAATATATGAGAGCCTTAATTTTCCTTCAGAAATTGAAGTGAAAATATGAGGGGTTGCTAACTGTTTATACCACTTAAATAGACTATTTTTCCTGAATTTATAGTCTTTATTTTTTAAAAATTATTTTTTATTGTGGTAAAAACACATATCATAAAATTTATCATTTTAACCATTTAAGGATCTATTTCAGTAGTGTTGATCATATTTACATTTTTGTGAAACAGATCCTCAGAATGTTTTCATCTTGCAGGACTGAAATTCAATACCCTTACGAGTTCTCCTTTGCCCATCCCCTAAGCCCCTAGTAACTAACATTCTTTCTATATCTATGAAATTGACTACTGTAGATACCTCATGTAAGTGGAATTATACAGTATTTTTTCTTATGTGACTGGCTTATTTCAGTTAGCATAATGTCATTAAATTTCATCTATGTTGTAACATGTGACAGAATTTTCCTTTTATAAGGCTGAATAATATTCCATTGTATGAATATACCATATTTTGTTTATCTATTCTTCTGTCAATGGACACTTGGTGTACTTTCACTTCTTGGCAATAGTGAATAGTGCTGCTATGAATATGGGTATGTAAATATCTCTTTGAGACACTGCTTTATATTCTTTTAAATATATAACCAAAACTGGATTTATAATATAATATGGTAGTTCTATTTTAAGTTTTTGAAGGTCAGATTATTGTTTGATATATAATTCACATACCATAAAATTCAACAATTTAAAGTGTACAATTTAGTGGTTTTAATACGCTTACAGGACTGTGCCACCATCAGCACTATCTTATTTCAGAAGAGTTCTATCACTCTAAAAAAGGAATTTCATATCTGTTAGCAGACACTTCTTACTACTATCTTCCCCAGCCTCAAGCAATCACTAATTAATCTACTTTCTGTCTTTAAGGATTTTCCAATTCTGGTCATTTCATATAAATGGAATCATATAATACAGAGGGTGCTAAAAAAAGGGCAAGAATCTGTATTAAAATTGTTATACTCAATATATACTAATAACAAATGATGAATACAAGTCACATTTGACTTCTATAATTACAAGTGGTGCTCAAAGTGGTTACCATCAGCGTACAGATACTTCTGATTATGGCAAACTACTGCTTGAGCAACATTGACCAAAGTGTCCACTTGTATTGCTGCACATGCCTTTTCAGTTTCTTCCCAAAGCACTACCAGTATAGCCAATTTTCTATGATATGCCACATCCTTTAAGGTTCACCATAGGTAGAAGTCAACAGGTGTTAAGTCAGCAGAACATGGGGGAAATTAAAACAAAGTTCTCAAATTTCATATACCACTTCAAAGTGGTCTTGCACTCCACAAACAACAACCGTGCTTCCACCATTTTTATTGACTATTCTGCCTATCGCATGGTGACAATAGCAGTCATTTGATTAGCACCAACTTTGGAGCAAATGTCATACTACACTTTGCTACCATAATTCAATTCAACTTCAAAAAGTAATACATAGATAACTCTCTTAAAATGTATATACGTTTTTTGGCACCCCAGTATATGGTCTTATGTGAATGACTTCTTTCACTTAGCATGATTTTTCCAATGTTCATACATTTTGAAGCATATATGAGTACTTCATTCCTTTTATTGCAAAGTAGTATTTCATTGTATGGATAGATCACATTTTGTTAATTCATTTATTATTTGATAGACATTTGAATTATTTCTAGTATTTGACCATTATAAATAATGGCTCTATAAACATTTTGTACAAGCCTTTGTGTGAACACATTTTTAATTTTCGTGAGTATATACTTAGCAATGAAATTCCTGAGTTACATAGTAACTCTATATTTAAATTTTTAAGGAAGTGCCAATATTTTCCAAAGTGGTGGCACCATTAACAATTTTACCAATGATGTATGAGGATTCTATGAATAATTTCTCTGTATTTTTATCAAAGTTTGTGCTGTCCACTTTTTTACTATAACCATCTTAGTGTGTGTGAAATGGCATCTCTTTGTGGTTTTTATATGGATTTGTCTAATGGATAATGTTGTCGAGCATTTTTTCATATGCTTATTGCCCACTTCTGTATATTCATAGGGGACATATCTATTCAGATCTTGTTCTAAAACAAAACATTTAATTTTTTAAAAACCTGGACCAATGTTCCACAGATTTGTGCTGTGAATGTCTTAGCTATTTAGGATTTGATGACTCCTATACCTACCTGGAGCTTTCTACTATGTTTTGCTCCAGCAAATTACTTAATGCAGCTCAATGTGGTGGAGGCAGGAATCACAGGCTATGTACATAGATAGATCAGGGTTGCATCTTAGTTCCTTCACTTCCAAGCTCTGTGACCTTTGGCAATTAAATTAAGGTAGCTAAGCCTCAGTTTCCTTCTCTGAAAAATGGGGATGCTAATAAAGGCTGACATGCAGAGTTGTCCTGTTGATTAAATGGTATAATGTGTATCAAGTGTCTGGATCCTGTTTGCAGATGAGGTGATCATCTATGTAGAATATTTCAAAGGATTGATAAAAAAATAAAAATACTTCTTATTACTAAAGAGTGATTACTCACAGGGTGCAAAGGTAATATATAAAATTCACTGCTTTCATGTATACCAGCTATGAACAATTGGAATTCAAAATTAAAAATCAATACCATTTACAATAACACCAAAATTCAAATAATATAAACTTAACAAAATATAAACTTAACAAAACTTAACAAAATACTCACAGGATCTATATGTAGAAAATTGCAAAACTTTGATGAAAGAAATAAAAAAATGGTCTAACTGAGTAGAGAGATATTACGTGTTCATGAATTAAAAGACTCAATATTATTATCACTTTTTCTCAGATTGATCTACAGATTCAATGTAATCCCAACCAGTCAAAATCCCAGAAATTATTTTTAGATGTTGACAAACTGATTCTAAAGTTTATATGAAAAAAAAGGGCTAAAATAGCCAACAAAATACTGAAGAATAACAAAGTTGAAGGACTCAGGTTTTTACTACAACTTCAAAACTTGCTATAAAGCTATAGCAATCAAGACTTTGTGGTATGGATAAAAGAGTAAACAAAATAGATCAATGGAACAGAATAGAGAGCTCAGATATAGACCCAAACAAATATAGTCAAGTATTCTTTGACCAAGGAGAAAAGGCAATTCAATGGAGAAAGAATAGTCTTTTCAACAAATGGTGCTAAATAACTGGATATCCATTAAAAAAAAGAATGTAGAACATCTATCTATCTTTCACAAACATGAAGTCAAAATAAATCATAGACCTAAATGCAATGTGCCTGGAATGTGGCAAGTGCTCTATCAATGGTCACCATGATTATTTTGGAACTGTTTAGAATCCTTGCTGAGTTGTTAACAACTTTTGGTGTTTGAGGGAGGCCGAACAGGCCTGATTTACTCTCAGTGTGGCCAAGGACTACCTGCACCAGAAGTCAATCCCAGGTTCCTCTGAATTCAGAACCTACTCTTCTTTCTACTGCACCATGTGCTATATACCAACTGATGGGGCTGTGATGGAACCCAAGTGGTGACAGACTCCTTATCTTAAATCTTATACCCTAAATCCTCAAACCTAACTGTGCATCAAAGTCACCTGAGGGTATTATTTAAGAAACACACACACACACACACACACACACACACACACACACACAAAGGAAACAATATAAAAATCACAGGGATATGACCTTAGGTAAGGTACCCTCCTCTTTGAGTCTTGATTTCTCTTTTGCTAAATGAGGAGGGTAAAATACTGGTGCTTTCCTCCTGTGCTTGTTGGGAGGTTTAAATTAGACAAAGGCTGGCCTCATATTTATTGTCACTGTCAGTTGAATTATATCTGAACAGCCACCCAAAGGAAGGCAGGGCAATGGGAAAGAAGAAAAGGGAAATGGGGTACTTGGTTGGTTATGAGGGAGTTCCAGAAGGGTACTTTGGATAACTAGAATGCAGGGAATGGACCATGCATAGTTGCAAAGGATAGATAGAAGTGATGCTGGAAAACTTAGTATTTTAGCATATTTTAGGGAGTCAGATGCTCACTCTCAAACAGAAATGGACTTGATAGTATAGAGATATGAGATTTTAGTGGCTGCCTGATTTCTGTTTTCAAAGTATGAAAAGCCAGTCCTAGGCTATAGCTGTCCCCTTCAAGAACTGGCATTTTTCAAAGGAAGCTGTTTTTAATGTTGCAATATACTTCTCTTCAAGATAAGAAAAAAAATTCCCGAGCTCCCTCTGCTGGCTGCACTGGAGAAGAGCAAGTGGACTAACGTCCCTGATTTCACTTCCACTCTTGCCAAGTTTAACAAGAAATTTAATGTTTGTTCATCGCTCTAATTCAAGTTCTGACATTCTTGAAATGACACAGGAAAACATGCAACAATAATAATGAATGCTACTCAGCAAGATACCGCCACACATTGACATGAACACAGCTGTGAAGCACAGATATACTAAGGTTATGAAACCTTACTGAGTTGTTTGTACAGTGCGGTCAACATAAGCGCATAAGGCAATTTTGCAAACTTAATTGTCAGACCTTGTAGTTCCAGAGATTGTTCTTAAACAGTATCTGTCTAATAGGTAGAATTAAATGAGATATTGTATGCAAAGTGCTTGGCATAGTACTAGGTATGTGATAAAAACTCAATAAATACCATCCATTTTTATTCAAATTCAAGTTACTATACTTACTAACTGGGACTACACAGACATATACATTTATGTGAGCACATACATAGAGTTTAACATCAGGTGTACCCACATATGCAAATATATTGATATATACATAGACACACACAGATCTATTAATTCATGTAGTGTATTCTAACTTTTTTGAGCATGCATTATGTTACATGGTGATTAGAGTTCTTCTACGTATTTTGGATACAGTGTTGAACAAAACTGACAAATAATTCTTGGCCTTGTGGATCTGACATTTAGTGGGTGAGAAAGACAAACAAGATTTAAAAAACGAATTATATATAGTTTGTTGATTGTGGTAAGTGTTTGAAAGAAACTATATGCAGGGAAGAGAGATATAAAATGCTGCTTAGGGAGTTAATATTTTAGGTAATGGTGGCCAGGGAAGTTTCAATTAAGAAGATAATTTTTTTGAGTAAAGACATAAAAGAAAAAAGAGAGTGAGCCTTACAGCTGCCTGGGATAATAGCTCTGAGGGTGAGAAAATAGCAAGGTCAAGTACACTGGGGTGAGAGAGGACTTGGCATGTTCAAGCAATAGTGAGGAAGCTAGTGTGTCTGGAGTCAGCTGAACAAAAGCAAAGGTAGTAGATGAATGGCAATGGACTAGATTGTGTAGATCTTTGTAACTAATTTAAGTACTTTTGAATTTTACTGGTAAGATGGAAAGCTATGGCAGGATTTTGAACAAAAGAGTGATAAAATTTAATTTATGTTTTAAGAGGATCACTTTGGCTGCTTTTTGAAAATAATCTGAAGCAGATCAAGGATAAAAGTTCACAAATTAATTAGGGGACTATTGTGGTGGTCCAGGCAAGATATGATGGTGAGTTGGGCCATGATAGGAAGAAAGGTGGTAAGAGATGGTAGGATTATTGATATATTTTGAAAGTAGAGGCAAGAAATTTGCTGATAGATTAGATCAGGATTGTGAGAAAAAGAGAGGAGTCAAGATGACTCCAAGACATTTGGCCTAAGTAATTATAAGTGTGGAGTTTATGTACTTGAATGTGCAAATCTGTATTTCAGGGAAGAAATTTAAACTAGAGGTAAACATTTTTGTGAATTGTTGGAGAATAGATGGTATTTAAAGGCACCAAACTAGATACAATTATCAAGGGAGTGGGTATAAATAAATAAAAAAGAACTGTTCCCTGTTCTTTGATCCCTGGGGAACTACAAAATTAAGAAGTCAAAAGTTAAGCAGACAGCAAAGGAGATGAGAAAGGATGGTCAGTAAAATAAAAAAGAGGGAGAATGGAATGTGGTATTCTGGAAGCCAAGTATAGAAAGGGTTTCCAGGAGTGATCCACTGAGCCAAATGTTGCTGATTGTCAAATAACATGAGGCATGACAGTTGACTGCTGTATTTCAAAGTGTGGAAGTCACAAGGAAGCTTGAGAAAACCAGTTTAGAGTGGAGCAATGAGACAGAAAGCCTGATTGGAATGAATTCAAGAAGAAATTGAGAAAAGGAATTGCAAACACTGAATACAGATTGCTTCTGAGTTTTGCTATTAAAGAAGCAAAGAATTGGAACAAAAGCTGGAGGGGAAGTGAGGTCAAGAAATATATATGGTGATGGAAAGAAAAGTCACATTAGGTGGTGAAATTATTATACAACAAGTTGACAATGCACTGTAGAATTGTATGCCTGAAACCTATGTAATCCTTGCTAACAAATGTCACCCTAATAATCTAACAATAAAAATAAATTTAAAAAAAGATTTTTTTAATTGAGAGAAATCCTGGCATGCTTGCATCATGATTGGAATGATCATGAATTGCTTTTGTGAACTACTTGTGCAAGAAATCTAGGTTGCACACTTCTTATGAGAATCTAATGCCTAATGATCTGGAGCTGAAATGGTGATGCTAGTGCTGGGGAGCAGCTGCAAATACAGATTAACATTAGCAGAGAGGTTTGACAGTGCACTCACCATAGGAAATCAATTTCTCACAGACTGATATCAAAACCCTGTCAGTGAGTAGCAAGTGACAATTAAGCTGTATCTGGTGGCAGGCTTTACAGTGACAAGTGGGTTACATAATTATTTCATTATATATTACAAGTGCACAATAAATGTAATGTACTTGAATCATCCCCAAACCATCCCCTCCTCCCCAGTTTGTGGAAAAATCGTCTTCCATGAAACCAGTCCCTGGTGCCAAAAAGGTTCAGGACAAATGACTTAGTAGGTGTCTAGGTTACCAGATGACTGTCATGGTATCCCAATGCTGAGTTCAAGTAATTATTTTTCTATTTAATGATGGCTTCAAAATGCAAGAGTAGTGATGTTGGCAATTCAGATATGCCAAAGAGAAACTGTAAAGGCTCCTTTTAAGTAAAAAGGTGAAAGTTCTCAACTTAGTAAGGAAACAAAAAAGGTCATGCAAGTATGCTGAGGTTGCTAAGATCTATGGTAAGAATGAAGCTTCTCTCCATGATATTGTGAAGAAGGAAAATAAAGTTGTTCTAATTTTTGTGTCACACCTCAAACTGCAGAAGTTATAGTCACAGTGCATGGTAAGCTCTTAGTTAAGATGGAAAAGTAGTAACATTTGTGGGTGGAAGACATAAACAGAAAATGTGTTCCAATTACAACATTTTGCACTAGAAAGCATTGAGAGTATACAAAAACTTCAGCAAGTGATCCCCTGAAATGAGTGACAACAAGCCACTTACTACAAGTTAGGGATGATTATAGAGATTCAGGAACAGGTTTGGATTGAAAAATATAAAAATTAATGGAGAGATTGCATCAGCCAATAAAAATACAGCTGCCACATTTATGGCAGAGTTGAAGAAGGCGATTAGGGTTTGGTACTATCCACAGTTTTAGGCATCCATTGGGGCAACATATCCCATGTGGACAAGGAGAGGCGGGCTATGGCTGTATGGAATGGAACTACATGCACAAGTGGACAGATTGATCTCAGCTAGGAGCTTAGACTGTTCTTCCCCAGTAACAGAAGAGGAAATAGCATATATAGGTAAAAAAGCTGAAATGTTCTCTGAGAAACAGTAAGCAAAGCCATGAGCTTAGCATTGGCATGGGTGTTAGAGATTTGAAGGAAAAGAAGAAAGGATAAAATGTTCTTCAAGGAGAGTATCAGAATGAATGAACTCAGACATAATATGGTTCTAGGGCAAGTTCACCTTACCATCTGAGGTTAATAGTTATAAATTTAAAGTGAAACCAGTAGAATCATTGTGTTTATTTTCCCCCCTGCTCCATTCAGGTACACAGGTACAGGCACAGAGAAGGTGGAGAGTGGATTTATCCAGGATTGTTGCTTACATAAGTGCCACAAAAGATTCTACTGTGTGACCAAAATAATATAAACTGGATAGAGAGAAGAGAGGACATCAGATAGGTAGACAGTGAAAAGGTAGGATCAATGAAATGCAGGTCTCAGCAGGGTTAAGGGATTCCTGGATTTGCAGTATAAGAAGGACTGAGCTGAAATGATAGGTGGTGATCAGGGAGGGTGATTATAAAATTGAGATTTGTTATGGCAAGACCTAGGTATAATCGATTTAAAATAGCAACAAATACTTTGCAGATTTTCCTATAAAAAATGGAGTCTTTTTCCCTGTTCTTTGAGTTTGGGCTGATTCTCTGACTTGTTTTGACCATGAGAAAGAGAAAGAAGTGATGTGTTATGACCTCTGCAATTCAACCGCAAGAGGCCTGGCAACTTCCACTTTGCTGTCTTGGTATGCTGCCACCACCAAGTTTTATTCAAAAACCCTTTGAGGATGAAAATCACATGTAGAGAGAGGCTCAGCCAACCCATCATTAGTGGCATAAGTGAGCCCAGGTGAGACCAACAGAAGAACCACCTAGCCAATCTACAGAATAATGAAAAATAATAAATCATATTTGTTTTGGGCCAGTAAGTTTTGGAGTGTTTTTTTTTTGTTTTGTGCAGCAATAGATAACTAACACATGAACTTTTGGCTGTGGGAATGATTGGCTGAGGTAGGGTCAAGGATGCAAATGTTGGAGAGATGGAATTCAAGGAACTGAGAGGCCAGGGTGTTGAAAGGATCATCTGTATATATTTGAAAATTGCCAGGAATTGAAGCAGGAGTAGTATTGGAGGAAGTGGTAGTATGCCAGTAATTTATAGCAGTCTAATATGATGAAATGAGATTCCAAGTTGGAAGTTTTTATGTAGCTGGACATTTTTTATATGTACATATGGACATGTATAAAGATCTGTGTAATTTTATACATATAAACATACAGATATCTGTATAGATATATATGCTCATAGGCATGTGCTATAGATGTGTGTGGACAGAACACCAAGTAAAAAAATATTTACACAAGCACATAAAACCACAGTTACACACCTTAATACATATACAGTCAGCCCTCTGTATACATGGGTTTTGCTTTGGGTATTCAACAAATTGCAGATCAAAAATATTAGACAAACTTAACATTGTTGCTGATTTGTACTATGTAGTTAAGGCTATGATGGTTGCATCTAAATACCTACAGACTGTTTTCTTTTTATTATTCCTTAAACAATAGTATAACAATGATTTATATAACATTTATGTTGTATTAGGCATTATAAGTAATCCAGAAAAGATTTAAAGTGTACAGGAGGATGTGCATAGGTTATATGCAAATATTACACCAATTTTTATAATAGACTTTAGCATCTACAGATTTTGGTATCTGCTGTTGGTCCTGGAATCCATGGATACTGAGGAATAATTGTACATATACAGGCATATGCAGGTACCCATCAACTCAAAACCACATGTGCACAGACATGAACCGACATGTACCTATATAGAAACATACAGACGTAGATGCACACAAGCATTTATGTAAATGCATACACCATGTAAACATACAGACATACAAACACACTGCCTTACACAGAGACACAGGTAGATAACATGCTTACACACACTTGGTAGCACACTAACATCTAGATGCATGTATTCAACTAAATGTTAGCATGAACACATGGACCTCAATACACAATATGCAAAACTACACATGTACAATTACAGAACATTCACACATGTATACAGGTACCCAAACACACAGATACACATACTACAGTTATATCCATACATTCACTGGAGGAAAAATGCGCACACACACACACACACACACACACACACACACACACACAGAGAGAGAGAGAGAGAAAGAGATAGGTGCTAAATATTTATGGCTAAACATAAAACATTGACCATCTACATGTGCACATGCATGTTAATGCATACATATGAGAATATGAGGGCTGTCTAGAAAATATCCAGCCATGTAATATGAGAAATAGAGGCATTTATGGCTGGATTTTTTCCTGGACAGCCTTCATATATACATAAACGTAATCACAGGCACATTGAGGTCCTCATAACACCAAAACATGTATGAATGCTTTTGTTCTATTTCGGAATTATTTTAGATTCAGATTTGTGTTCTGCCTGTATTTACCAAGCTGATGTAATTGGGGGCTTTTCCAATGTATAGCAGCCATTGGGCTCCTGCTACATTGGAGCAGGTTGCAACTAGGGCAGCAATGAGAGAAGACTACTGAACTTGTAGAAATGTTGTAGGTGAAAGGAGGGTGAAATGGATAAAGGGGGTCAAATATGTGGTAATAGAAGGAAACTAGACTATGGTTGGGGAGCAAACAAAACAGTACTCAGATGTACAGTTATGATCTTGTACTCTAAAAATTACATAATGTTATTAACCAATGTTACACCCAATAAATTTAATAAAAATACAGATGCAATGGGAAGTGGGGCCAGAGCAATAGGGCCTTTAGCTCTTGCAGTAGCATAACTTAGTGGGTATGAGTACATACTTTTCAGTCCAATAGTATCAAATTCAAATCCCAGCTTTTCAACTTATTAGTTGTATAATAATTTTATCTCTCTGAGTCTCAATTTTCTTATTTGGAAAATGGTGATACTAATAGCAACTCCTCAAAGGGTAACTAACTGTATTAATTGAGAATGCCTACAAAACACTTAGAACTGTAGTGACATAAGTTAGCTATTAGTGTTGGTATTGGTATTTGCACTTAAATCTCCCTAATCAGACAACCAAGAGTTCTGAATCCACACCCTTAATTCTACCTGCTACTTATGGCCTGTTTTCAGAGACCCCTAGGAGCAGAAAACAGAGTCCTGAGGAGACAGGCCATGAAACAGAAACATTGGAATTAAATGTAGGAGAAGGGATGTAGACAGGGCTTGGACAACTCAGAGTAAAGAGGACTTTCTGGGAGGGACAGACCTAATTAAATACTTCAGCTGGAGGTATTAGGTAACAGGGAGCCTAAGACAGAGCTGGGGGTTCGCTAAAGCCCTCTTCCAAAGGCCAGCTTGTGTGCTCATGCAGTGGAGTCTGTTTATGGGACTGCTTAGGAGGTGGGAATTAAGGGGACAGCTGTCTCTGTCCTATTAATTGTCCCAGGGCTGCCATAGTTTGGAACAGAAACCTCTTCCAAGGCTCTCTACCTTTTAAAAAATTGAAATAATTGAAGAAAAGTATATATGCCATAAAGGTACAGTTCAAAACATTTTTAAAAAGCCCTAATGTATCTGGGTAATCAGCATTCAGATAAAAAAGTTATAAAATGACCAACATCCCCCAAATCCCACAATTGCTCTCTTGCAGTCATCATACCCCAAAGATAACCACTAGCCTCATTTTTAATAGCAAAGTGTTGGTTTTCCTATGTTTCCAAATGAAATCACACAGCTTTTTCTATTTTATGTTTGGTTGGTTTTTGCTCAAAGGTATATCTGTGAGGTTTATCCTTATTGTCACATGTATCAGTAGCTGGTTCTTTTTTTCTTTTTTTATTTTTTTGAGAATGCCTCATAAGTCTTTTATCATAATAGATTTATTCAATCAGGATCCAACTATTTTTTTTCTTTTTCTCTTGCATTAAAAAAAACCTTATTGGGGTGACATTGATTAGTAAAAATTACATAGGTCCCAGTTGTACAATTCTACATTACATTGTCTATGTGATTTATTATGTGTACAGCACCCAGAGTCCGTTCTCTTTCCATCACTATATATTTGTGTCCCTGTCCCTTTTCCTCCACCCCCTCCCCACTTACCCTCAGGTGACTACTAAATTATTAACTGTGTTCATGAGATTTGTTTCTTTGTGCTTTTTGTTCTATGTTAACAATCAAACTAAAATGTCTCCATCTCTTTCCCTTATTTTACCAACTTTCCCATCCCTCCCACCATCTTAAAGAAGTCCCTTTAACATTTCTTGTAGTACCGGTTTGGTGGTGATGAGTTTCTTTAACTTTTCCTTATCTGAGAAGCTCTTTATCTGTTCTTCAATTTTGAATGCTAGTCTTGCTAGAAACATTATTCTTGGTTTTAGATCCCTTGGGTTTCATCATGTTGAGTATTTTCTGTCAATTCCTTCTGTAAAGTTTCTGGTGAGAAATCAGCTGAGAATCAAATGGGTGTCCCTTTATAAGTTACTACTTGCATTTCTCTTGTTTTTAGAATTTTCTCTTTTTCTTTAACTTTTGTCATTTTAATTATGATGTGTCTCGGTGTGTTCTTGTTTGGGATCACCTTGTTTGGGATTCTCTGTGCATCCTAGACTTGTATGTCTATTTCCTTCACCAGGTTAGGAAATTTTTCAGTCATTATTTCTTTAAATAACTTCTTGATCCCCTGCTTTTCCTCTGTCCCTTCAGGAACACCTGTGATTCTGATGTTATGCTTATAATTGTCCCAGTGGAATCTCAAACAATCCTCATTTTTCTGGATTCTCATATCCATCTGTTCTAAATGGGTGTTTTCTGCTGGATTTTCCTGCAAATCACTGCTTTGCACTTCTATTGTATCTAGTTTGGTGACTTTTATTCCATTCTTCATTTCAGTCATTATCTCTTTCTAGCCCTTTATAATGCTTTGTAAGTCTTCTTTAATGCTTGCTCTCTCTCTGTTGAAATTATCATTCAGTTCCTAAGTGTTTTTATAATTGTTGCTTTTGAGCTTGGTTTCTAATGGGTCACCTCTCCCTATCTCTTTAATTCTCTGGTTTCTCAGTTTTTGCAGCCTCTCTGGACCCTCCCAACTGTAATTTCTTTGGTGATTGTTTCTAATACTGGGCAAGCAGAGCTTTGTGGGAGACGAGCATTTGCGACTTTGTTTTTTTTCCTGTGGACCTGGTAGTTGTGCAGGGAATTTGGGCGTGATTGCATCTTTCTGTTCCAGTTTTGCCCTGCACGTGGATTCTGCCCTTAGTTTTGAGGTCAGTCTTCTTTGCTGGTATCTCAAGTCATTCTAGTTGTCGGCTGAGAAATGCACATGAAGCCCTTCTCTATCTCCTTCCTGGATGGAGTGTTTGCACTGCAGCTCCTCACAGCTCAGTTGCTTCCCCTCCTCTGGGAACCAGAGTGAAGTCCCACTGCTGTGTTTTGTGGACCAGTCTGTACTTCCTGGGACCAAAGTGAGGTGGGAGTGGCATCTCACGCCCCTGCCTCTGAGGCCACTTTCCTCTGTCCTTTGGACTTAGTGAGGCCCAGAGCACTCTCCTGCCTCCTTCTTCCTCCTCCCTTCCTCAGTGGTAGAGTTCCAAGCAAGGATCCACATGGGTGCCTACCCACACTTCCCTGTATTTCTCCTTTGTTTAATCCTCTGCCCACCTGCAGGTATCTTAATGTGACAAGTGGGTTTCTTAGCTGTGATTGTGCATTGTGTAGAGGATTCTTGGTTGAGGTATAGGTGTTTTATTAGTTGTAATATCCAGAGGAGTTTTTCAGAGTTGCTCCCATGACACCATTTTTTTTGCATCTCCCCAGCTGGTTCTTTTTTATTGCTGTATAGTATTGCAGTTTGAGAATGTAATACACTATCCATTTAAGTATATACTATTTTAGAGCTATCAGGAATTGTACTATGAATGTTATAGTACATCTTTTGGTGAACATATATCTGTACCATATTTTTCATTTATAAATTTTCATCCCTTATAAGAGGGCCACCGTCTATTGAATAAGTTCTAGATTCCACAAAACCTAGATACAATCCTGTCTAGGAGCCAGGCTTTTTGAAGCTTACCAAAGGCTGTCACATGGCATTACTCTAGGGGCAACATTTTCATGTGTTTTACATGAATGACACTCCTAGGGCACAAAACAATGAGCTTGGTGCCCCCTTGAGTTTTGCAATGGGAAGCTCCCCACCACTCTGGTTCCCATCTATTTTTAGGACCTGAGAGATTGTTAATTTTACTAAACTCAGAAAGACTTTTTTTCAAGCTCTCTTCCTGTATATAATTTTTTATTTAGAACAAGAAGCACAGAATCACAAAAGTCATGTTTTAGTATAAATGGTGCCAACAGCTCTTCAATTAATTCTGTGGGAATAAAACAAACTAACAATTGCAACAGGTGTTTCATTCTATAGAAACCAAATCATGGAGCTGTTTTTTTTTTTTTTTAACCCCGTAAGAGGTTGTTAAATCATCATGTGGACACATTGCAAATCTCTTCCAACCCTTTTATAAAATAAGTAAAGGAGAAACAACTTGGATTTTGGAAAGATATTTTTTGTTTAAAGGCAAAACCCTCATTTTTGTTTCTGCCTTAAGTTCCAGGGTGGGTGGGTATAATGTAGCAGTGGGGATTACATTCTCTGGAGCAGAATGATCTGCTTTCATACTCTGCTTGTCCGTACTGACTTAGGCAAGTGACATAAGCTCTCTAGGCCTCAGTTTCCTCCTCTAAAATAACTTTCCTATATCATGGGTAGGAAGCAAGGAGACAGGAAGGAAACTCATAACCATGGTGGACTGAGCAGACTTCACTACCTATGGCAAAGAGAGGGTGGCAGGCCAGGGGTGGAGTATGACTACACTGACCCCAGGCATCCTAGGGCCCAGCAACTGGGCAAAGGAGGGAATCCATGAATTCCTCTTTGCTGAATGAAATAGAATTATGCCTAGTTTGGGAAATATAGTGTCTTGGTGATTTTGCAATTGGACAGAACACAGGGACATGAATCCTTGAGCAAGGTTACAAAGAAGCTTCTCCTGAGGGCCCAACAAGGGTTATAGAGTTGAATGGACCTGAATTCACACCTTGGATTTGGGCTTTACATCTTAGTGTATTCTTACTTTGATATCATACACTCTGAGATTCCTATAATAAATATATTTTATTAATAATAAGTCCTCACAGGATTGCTGTGAGGATTATATTAGACCATGTATACCAACAACTTTGCACTGGGCCTATACATACATAAAATGATGTGCAGTGATTTTTACCATTGAGTAACAAATGATATATCAAGTTTTATCAGAGCTCTCAGTTTCTGCCTAATGCAATAGTTCTGAGCCACATCAGAATCCCACACCTCTTTGATAAAATGCCTATTTTGTAATGACCTTTTTACTGTCCTGAAAATAAATGCATCAATAAAATAGCTTCTTACTTTTCAAAATTTGGCCCAAAGACCAGCAATGTCATGGGCATCACCTGGGAACTTTTTAGAAATGCAGAATCTTGGGCCACAATCTCAGGCTCACTGAGTCAGATTCTTTATTTTATCAAGATCCCCAGGTCATCCATATGCATAGTAAATAAGACAGAATTTTCTACAGACCTCTATTTAAACCTATATATCATATTGAAATGTTCTGTTTTACAAGTCTGGCTCCTCCACTGCATTGTGAACTCCTTGAGGACAAGATTCAGTCTATTTCCCCTTGTATCCTCAGTGCCTAACTCAGGGCCAGATGAGAGTAATGCCTCAAAAAAGCTATATTGCACACCAATATCAATCACTATCATCATACTTTCTTTCTTTCCTGGCATGCCAAGGCACTTGTTGTCCAGAACCATACCATTCATTATGGCACTAAATCATCTTTTTCCTGGTACTGATTACTCTTGAATTGTTTCATAGATGTAACTTTGTATTCCCCAACATAACTAAATTCCATAAGAGTAGGGCATTCTTATATTTATTTCTGTGTAGTGCTTGAGTACCTGATAAATGGGCAACCAGCATAGTTTGATTCTGAAACAGCCCTATGTTATTGGAATGCCACCATTTCAATGGCATTGCATTGACAGCAATTGGTCAGAAAAATAGGAATCCTTGCTTTGATAGAAATCATTTCTTCTAGGCTAAGAGATTCTCTCTTCCACTCAGCTGATGACAATGGATTTTATCACCTACATACAAGGTATGATAATTAAGTTAGCAAATTTGTCCTAGAAAAAGTACTGCATACCTCATTGCTGAATATTACTATGCTCACCTTTGAAGCACTCCCCGTGTGAAGCTATGCACTTATGCCAGCACCTAGTCCATCCTTCAAAGCAATTTTGGAACTCCTTTTCTGGAATGGCCATCAGAGCTGTCATCTATTACCCATGATGTCTTGAATGTCATAAAATATCTTTCTTTTAATATTTCCTTTATGTTTGAGTAAAGAAAAAAGTCATTGGGGGCCAGATCATGTGAGTAGGGAGGGTGTTCCAATACAGTTATTTGTTTACTGGCTAAAAACTCCCTCACAAACAGTGCCATGTGAACTGGTGCATTGTTGTAATGCAAGAGCTATGAGTTGGTGAAAAGTTCAGGTAATTTTTGTGTAACTTTGTCATGCAGCCTTTTCAGCACTTCCACATAGTAAACTTGGTTGAGTACTTGCCCAGTTGGTACAAATTCATAATAAACAATCCCTCTGATATCAGAAAAGGTTAGCAACCTTGTTTTGACTCTTCATTTGGACTGAAGGAAAATTTTTGGTCGTGGAGAAACAGCTGACTTCTCTTGTGAACTTTGACACTTTGTTTCAGGATCATATGGGTACACCTATGTTTCATTACCAGTGATAAAATGGTCCAAAACATTGTATTGCCTCTCCAAAAGGTCTCAGCAAACTTTGACTCTCCTTGCTTTTGTTCATTGGTGAGCTCCTGTGGGACCATTTTTCATTTTTTCACATACATTTCTCATGCCAAGATTGTCAGTTAAGATTTTCCTAACTGTTTCACTATCAATGTTTACTTGGTCTGCTATGCTTTTTATAGTCAGCTGATGATTTTGTCACACACTTCAACAAATTTTTGCAATGTTTTCAACTGTTCTGCTCATTGCTGGCTGCTCTGACCTCTCTTCATCAGTGACACTTTCTCTCCCCTCAGAAAAATGTTTAATTCATTTGTACACTGCCATTTTTTCATGGTATTATCCACATAAACTTGGACTAACATGTCCATGATTTCATTTCCACTCTTACCAAGTTTAACAAGAAATTTAATGTTTGTTCATTGCTCTAATTCATGCTCCAACATTCTCGTGATGGCACAGAAAAACATACAACAATAATGAATGCCGGGAGTTCCCTGATGGTGTAGTGGCTTAAGGCTTCGGTGTTGGCTCTGTCAGCGCTGCGGCCTGGGTTCGATTCCCAGTCAGGGAGCTACCCACATACCAAAAAACAAAAAAAAAAAAAACAAAAAAAAACAAAATAATGAATGCCACTCAGCAAAACACTGCCACATTTTGACACAAACACAGCTGTGAGACACAGCTATACCAAAGTTTTGACACCTTACAGTGTTGTTTGTACAGTGTTACCAATGTAAGCACATAGGGGCAAGTTTGTGAATTTAATTGTTAGACCTTGTATGAACACCAGAAAAATTGAATTTACTGGGTATTTGATGGGTGTAAACATCTTGATTATATAAACAATTATTCTAGACATTTGGCTGGCCACTACAGTCCTCATTTTCAAGGCTCTTGTCTTATTTGCAAAAACTTTCTGAACCACCATTGCACTGTACATTCATTAGCAGTTCCTGGGCCAAATGCATTGTTGATGTTATGAGTTGTATCTGCTGCTTTATGATCCATTTTGAACTCAAATAATAAAATTGCTCAAATTTGCTTTTTGTCTAACATCATTTCCATAGTGTAAAATAATTATGAAATAAACAAAAAGTAATAAATCATTAGCAAAAAAACATAAAGCAAGAAATATACATTAAAATGATGCATAACATAACCACATTTATTTAAGAATGTATTCCAGTATCAAACAGTGCAATGCAAAAACTGCAATTATGTTTGCACCAACCTCTTTGAAAAACTGTCAATAATTGTTAAAAATGTGAAGGAGTCTTGAGACCAAAAAGTTTAATAACTGGTTCTCTAGTTAGTGGTTCTCGAAGAGTGGTTCCAGGATCATCAGCAGCATCTATGAGGTTCTTAGAAACACCCCCACTCCAAACCTATTGAATGAGAATCCCTGGGGATGGGATCAAGTTCTGTGTTTTAACTTGCCCCACAGGGGATTATGGTGCTCTCTAAACTTTAGGAACTGGACTTAATAGCTGGACTTTCTGTGTGTCAAACCTTGACCTTGCCATACAGTTCAGTGTCCATAGTTACCCTTAGGTCTGGATAGGAGAGAGTGGGAAAGCTGAGTTCCCAAACCAAGTACTGCAAGCAAGCATTTGCATCAGACTCAGAAACATCATTTTCCCTACCCCCTCATTATTTGCATTATAGTCACTTAGGTAAGCACTGCCAGGAAACTTGCTGGAACATTTAAGTACTGCTTTGGTGAGGGAGAGGAAACTGTTGGTGGATCTGTAAGGAAGTAGCATGTAACATTATTCTTTCTCTTTGGCCCTTGCCCCACGTGTATTTCTATTACAGTCTTTAAGTGAGGTCACGTACAGAAACCTGAGTAAATGTAATGTTGATGTAATCTCTTTTTTTTTTTTTTTGCTTTTTGGTATGTGGGTAGCTCCCTGACTGGGAATTGAACCCAGGCCACAGTGCTGACAGTGCCAGCACCGAAGCCTTAAGCCACTACACCATCAGGGAACTCCCTGATGTAATCTCTTAACATGCATTACCTCCATTCTTGATGCCTGAGCACTGCTGGAGCAAAACCCTGAGGCCAAATTGCTGCTCAGCACTTTGCCTTGCTTTTGGTGGCACCCTTTCACACTCTCCATATTGTCTATTCCACTCCTTTACTGGCCTGTCTTTAAATTCTCAAGGCCCTGGATAATAGCATTGAGTCTTGGCTTCTATCTCATCAAGAAAATGCATTGACATACTCTCACATTATATGCCCAGCTGTCTAAGCAACAAAACTAGGTGTCATTCTTGACTCTTTCCTCTCCATCACCCTCCACATCCAGCAGCTGAAAAACACTATATATACTGCTTCCCTCTCATCTATCTACCCCTTTGTTCATTCTCAGTTTGTCCCTCCATTCCTCCAACATGAAGTGCCAAGAACTTATTAGGAAGTCAGCAGAGTAGAGCAGTGAAGAGCATGGCTTTTGGACTAAGATGGCCTGGGTTCAAGTCCCAACAGTTTTAAATTTTTGCTGGGTTACTGGGAAACATTTCTTAGCTTATCTGTGATTTGGCTTCTTCATCTGTAAAATAAGAAGCTTTATAATAATAATGATACCTATCTTGTAGGATTGTTAAAGTAAGTAATCAAGGCAATACATAAGATGTTTGCAACAGCACCTGGCATATTTATTTCATTTAACAAGTACTTTTAGGAGCTTGTCAAAATGGTGACCAGACAGGGGATTCCTGAAACCTCTCCTAGAAAATACAATTGATTGACCATCCAGGATCTAACACAGGAAACCCTGAGTGGCACAATAACAGCTCGGAGATCCACACATTGCAAAAAGATACCTGAAGGTTAGTGAAAGGGGGGTGAGTGGGAGAGAAGGGAGGAAGGAGAGGTGGATTGCCACCTGACGGGACCTTGACTAACTGAAGGAACTGTGAAGGAATCAGGGAATCTTGGCTGAGGAACAACATGGTACCATGTGAGGGGGAGGCTGAGTGGTGAGAAGAGTGGAAGCAAGAGTGGCTGAGACCCTGTGGGGCCCTGGGCGAGTTGGACTGAGCAGCGGTGTGTTAGGGATACAGTCTGGGAGCCATGCCTGGGGTGGCTCAGAGGCTGAACAAAGCATCTGAACTGCCCTAGGTAGGAATAAGGCCCCCAGCTGAAGCATCACTCCACTGTCAGCTCTGAGTGAGTTTGAATCTTGGAACGGATGCTGTGGAAATGCTGAAACATTGAAACATGATCCTTGGTAAAAAGCAGGACTAGGAGAAGGGAGTAAGGCTGAGCTTGTGTGAGCACTCAGCTCTTACCGCTCTTGGCTTGCCTTGCATAGGCCCCCTCCCCTTCCTCCTGGGCTTCCCTGACCAATGGACTGTTCTTGCAGGGGAGTCAGTGACCAAGGGAGCTGTCACAGGAAACAGAGTGGCCATGGACTGCTTGGCTCTCAAAACCAGGTGCAGCTTACCCCAACTTTCTCTCCCAAAGCTTGCCCCCCCCAGTGCCACCTAGTATCTGCTCTATAGCAAGACACTACAGCGATACCAAAGGGGAAGAGAAAGGAGAGACTTCCCTGGAATTGTCACAGAAAAAGCCATTATGCCCAGAAAGGATGGCATAACTCCTGCTGCCAATGTGCGGAGAAACACTATGAGTACTTTATTTTTTTTTAATTCATTTTTATTGTTAGACTTATTGGGGTGACATCTGTTAGCAAGGATTACATAGGTTTCAGGCATACAATTCTACAGTGCATTGTCAACTTGATGTATAATAAGTTCACCACCTAGTGTGACTTCTCTTTCCATCACCTTATATTTAGCTTCCCCTCCTTTAGTATTCAAAGCCACTCAGAAACAAGATGAAAAATCTCAAGAATAGGATCTTATAGATCCAGAAATTTGTAAACTAAGTGACATAGAATACAAGGCTGCAGTTCTAAAGGTTCTCAGAGAAATAAAAACATTGGCAGAACACTTTAGCTGAGATAAATGATTTCAGAAAGAAAATTCATGAACAAATTGGACATTTTAACAAAGACATTGAAAATATAAGACTAAATCAGATGGAAATTCGAGAGATAAATTGCAATAAAAGAAGTGAGAAATAAAACAACTGCCATAGGAAACAGGGACAACCAAATAGAGAAAGAATTAGTGATATTGAAGACTGGAACATAGAAACAACACAAAAAGAAGAAGATAGAGACTTCAGAGTCAAAAGAACTGAAAGAACTCTCCAAGAAGTATTTGACTTCATTAGAAAGAACAGTATTAGAATTATAAAATTAGTAGAAGGTGAAGGAAAAAACTCTACAGGGTGCATACTTAAACAAACAGGAGATGAGAACTTTCCAAAACAATGGAAAGATATGGAACCCCAAATTAAAAATGAAAATAGGTCCTCTAGCTATCAGATCCTAGCAGATCTTCTCCAGGACACATTATATGGAAGATGTCAAAAGTCTAAGGCAAAAAGACAATTTTCAAGGCAGCCAGGGGAAAAAAGCTATAATTTTTAAAGAAAAACCCATCAGGTTATCATCAGACTTCTCAGGAGAAACTCTACAAGCCGGAAGAAGTGGAATCAAATATTCAAAATACTAAAAGACAGAGACTTTCAGCCAATAATAAATTATCCAGCAAAATTATCCTTCAGGTATGAAGGAGGAATAAAGACCTCCTCTGACATACAGAAGCTGAGGGAATTCTCCAGCGTAAGGCCCAAATTTATGAAATACTGAAGGAGGTTCTTCCACATGAAACAAAACATCAGAATAAAGGAAGCAGAATTGAGACAACAAAAAATAAAAAAAATAAATAAAGGAAAAAGTAGATACTCTCGACAAAATGGATACAGGAGAGGAGGTCCCTAAAGCCTCTCCCAGAAAACACAATTGAATGACCACCCAGGAGCCAAGAAAGAAGACCCTAGGTGACAAAAAACGGCAGCTGAGACATCCACACATTGCAAGTAAACACCTAAGGTTTGGAGAGACAGGGGCGAGAGGGAGAGAGGGGAGGGAGCAAAGACGGATCACAACAGGACCCGAATCGCAGCTGACTGCAGTGCATGGGTGGGGAGAAGCCAAGAGGCGAGAAGAGGAAAAGCCCTAGCAAAGCGGCAGAACAGTAGGAGTCCATTGGGGAGCTGGGCTGGGGAGCTGGAATTTGGAGCGGCAAGTTGGGGACAGACCTTGGGAGCCAGCCTCTGGAACTCTTGAGTGGTAGCAGGGCTGAGCGAGGACTCTGAACTGCAGAGACGACATCTTGGCTCTAGGCTCCCTTGGGACCCACAGCGCATGCGCGCGCGACTCCTGCACAGGGCTGCGGTTCCACATCCGGCCCGCTGCGAGGGCGAGCCGGCTGCCCCACAGACAACGCAGGGCCCCTACACATACGGGGCTGTGGCTCCCATTCAGGCCCACTGTGGAGGCGGGCCGGTTGCTGGCGCAGCGTGCGTGGCTCCTGCACAGGGTTGTGGCTCCTATTCCCGGCCCGCTGTGGAGGGGGGCCAGTTGCTGGCACAGTGCGTGCAGCTCCTGCACAGGGCTGCGGCTCCCATTCCAGGCCCAATGTGGAAGTGAGCTGGCTGTCTTCCCACCGCGGGGTCAGACCCACAGCTTCAGAATTGTGTGCACACCTGCTCGTGCGCCCCTGGGTCCTAAAGGCAGTGTGAGCCTGCAGATTCTGCCCCAAAATTTGGCCACGGAAGCAGGTCTGGGAAGAAAGGCGGATTTGATAGCATTCGCCCCAGCCAGTAGGAGGAGCCTTGGCTCGCATCACCCAGCTTCCCCAGCATAGGACAGAAGGTGGAGCTGTCCTGGTGTGCTTTGTTGGTCTCTCCCCTTTCCTAAAACCTTCCCAACCAACTAACTAACTACAGGAAGCAGAGGGACAATGATAGATGCATACCACCTCCAAATGTAGCAGGAGACCAGAAATAAGAAATAAACAACCCCTCTGTCTCCCAAAACTTGCCCCCCCCCTCCGTACCACCTTGTGTCTGCCCTACAGCAAGACACCACAAAACTACCAATATGGGCTCCTGGACACTACTGAACATAATGCCGTCATGTCAAAGAGGAAGAACCCAGTAGACAGGATGAATTCCTTAAAAACTAAAACTCCTCAGAAATAACAGGAAATTCATCAAGACAGCTTCTTAGATCTAGAAGTTTCTGAATTAAGTGACAGAGAATCTAAAGGCTGTGAGAGAAATGAAAACATACTGGCAGAGTACCATGGCTGACATAAACAACATAAAAAAGGACATGAGTGACATAAAAAAGGAACTTCATGAACAAAAGGAACAATTTAACAAAGACATTCAAAACATAAGGAAGATTGAGATGGAAATGCAATAATACAATACAATAAATAATACAATAAAAGAAGTGAGAAATAAAATAACTGCTATAGGAAACAGGGCCAACCAGATGGAGGAAAGAATTAGTGATATCGAAGATCAAAACATGGAAACAGCTAAGGAAGAGGAAGAGAGGGAATATAGAACCAAAAGGTTTGAAAGAACTCTAGAAGAACTATCTGACTCCATGAAACAAAACAACATCAGGATAATAGGAATAGAAGAAGGGGTAGAGCAATCTACAGAGAACATACTCAAACAAACAGTAGATGAGAACCTTCCAAACCTATGGAAAGATCTGGAACCCCAAGTTCAAGAAGAAAACAGGTCCCCTAGATACCTGGACCCTAACAGATGTTCTCCAAGACACATGGTACTAAAGATGTTCAAAACTAAAGACAAAGAGACAATTCTCAAGGCAGCCAGTGAAAAAAGAACTATAACCTTTAGAGGAAAACCCATCAGGCTGGCATCAGATTTCTCAGCAGAAACTCTGCAAGCCAAGAGGGAGTGGAATCCAATATTCAAAAATGTAAAAGAGAAGAATTTACAACCAAGAACAAATTATCCAGCAAAATTATCTTTCAGATATGAAAGTGGAATAAAGACCTTCTCAGACACACAGAAGCTGAGGTAATTTGCCAGCGCAAGGCCAGCACTCCAAGAAATACTGAAGGAGGCTCTTCGACCTGAAACAAAACATCAGGAAAAATGGAATAAAGTTGAGGCAACAAGAAAGAAACAAAAATAAAACAAAAACAAACAAACAAATAAGTAATGGCCACAAGAAATCCTCACATATCGATCATCACTCTAAATGTTAATGGACTGAACTCACCAATTAAAAGACACAGAGTAGCAGACTGGATTAAGAAACAGAACCCATCCATATTCTGTCTCCAAGACACACAACTCAGACCTAAGGACAAACACAGATTCAGAGTGAAAGGATGGGAAACAATACTTCAAGCAAATGGTAACCAGAGAAAAGCAGGAATTGCCATACTGATATATAATGAAATAAACTTCAGGTTAAAAAAAGATAGTAAAAGACAAGGATGGACATTACATAATGATAAAAGGCACAATACAACAACAAGAAGACTTGACACTAATTAATATATATGCTCCCAACCAGGATGCACCAAAATATACAAAGAAACTACTAACAGATGTGAAAGGAGAAACTGAACAACACACAATCATTGTGGGAGACTTAAACACCCCGCTAACAGCCATGGACAGATCATCCATACAGAATATAAGTAAGGAAAAATCAGCTCTAAATGACACATTACAGTAATTGGACATAATTGGCATTTACAGGACACTTCATCCAGCAAAAAGAGACTACACCTTCTTTTCTAGTGCACATGGAACATTCTCAAGGATAGACCATATGCTGGGACACAAAAGTAGCCTCAGCAAATTCAAAGATCGAAATCATACCAAGTATACTCTCAGATCACAAGGCTTTAAAATTGGAGATCAACTGTAAAAGGAAAGCAGAGAGAAACACATATACATGGAGATTAAACAACAGCTTATTAAAAAAAGGACTGGATAAAAGAACAAATAAAAGTTGAGATTAAAAAATATATAGAAACTAATGACAATGAAAATACAACATATCAGAATTATTGGGACACATCGAAAGTGGTAATAAGAGGGATATTTATAACACTACAGGCCTATCTTAAGAAATAAGAAAAATCACAAGTAAACATCTTAACATCCCATCTTAAAGAACTAGAAAAAGAAGAGCAGACAAAACCCAAAGTCAGCAGAGGGAAAGAAATAATAAAAATTAAAGCAGAGCTAAACCAACTAGAGAACAGAAGGACAATAGAAAAAATTAATATAACGAAGAGCTGGTTCTTTGAGAAAGTCAACAAAATTGACAAACCCCTGGCTAGACTAATCAAAGGACGAAAGGAAAGGACACAAATATCCAAAATTAGAAATGAAAGGGGAGAAATCACCACTGATACCACAGAAATACAAAGGATTATAAGAAAATATTATGAAGAACTTTATGCCACGAAATTTAACAACCTAGAAGAAATGGACAAGTTTCTAGAAACTTATAGCCTACCTAGATTGAACCAAGAATAACTGGATAATCTAAATAGACCAATTGATAGTGAAGAGATTAAAACGACTATCCATAATATCCCTAAAGGCAAAAGCCCTGGACCAGATGGTTTCACCAATGAGTTCTACCAAACATTCAAAGAAGAATTAACACCTATCCTCCTCAGACTCTTCCAAAAAATTGAAGAGGAAGCAATACTTACTAACTCGTTCTATGAGGCCAACATTACTCTAATACCAAAGCCTGGCAAAGACAACACAAAGAAAGAAAACTATAGACCAATACCTCTGATGAACACAGATGCAAAAATTCTAAACAAAATATTAACAAACAGAATACAACAATGCATCAAAAAGATCATACATCAAGATCAAGTGGGATTCATCCCAGGAGCACAAGGATGGTTCAACATACAAAAATCAATCAATGTGATACACCACATAAACAAAATCAAAGATAAAGAACATATGGTCATTTCCATTGATGCAGAAAAAGCTTTTGACAAGATACAGTATCCATTTATGATCAAAACACTAAATAAAATAGGTATAGAAGGAAAGTATCTCAATATAATAAAGGCCATATATGACAAGCCCTCAGCTAACATCATACTGAATGGGGAAAAGCTGAAGTGTATTCCACTAAAATCAGGAACAAGGCAAGGATGACCCCTGTCACCACTGCTATTTAATATAGTACTGGAAGTTCTCGCCATAGCAATCAGGCAAGAGAAAGGAATAAAATGTATCCAAATTGAGAAAGAAGAGGTCAAATTGTCACTATTTGCAGATGACATGATCCTTTATAAAAAAAATTCCAACGATTCCACCAGGAAACTATTTGAAACAATAAATGAATATAGTAGAGTTGCAGGATACAAAATCAATGTAAAAAATCAAAAGCATTCCTATATACAAACAACAAATCCACAGAAAAAGAAATGAGGGAGTCAATTCCCTTTGCTTTAACAAAGAAAGAATGAAATACCTGGGAATTAACTTAACAAAGAACGTGACAGACTTATACACAGAAAACTATAAGACACTTTTGAAAGAAATTGAAACAGACTTTAAGAGGTGGAAAAATATCCCTGTTCATGGATAGGAAGACTTAACATTGTTAAAATGGCCATTCTGTCCAAAGCAATCTACAGATTTAATGCAATACCCATCAAAATCCCACCATCATACTTTCGTGAAATAGATAAAAGAATTAGTAAATTTATATGGAACCATAAAAGACCTCAAATTGCCAAAGCAATACTACATAAAAAGAATAAGGCTGGTGGCATTACATTCCCTGACTTCAATTTATGTTACTAAGCATCAATAGTCAAAACAGCTCGGTACTGGCAGAAGAACAGAAATATAGACCAATGGAATAGAACTGAAAACTCAGAAATAATACCACAAATTTATGGACAAATAATTTTTGATAAAGGAGCAAAAACATACAATGTGGGAAAGACAGCCTCTTTAATAGGTGGTGCTGGAAAAACTGGAAAAACATATGCAAAAGAATGAACCTGAGCTGTGAACTCTCTCCATATACAAAAATTAACTCGAAATGGACTAAAGACCTTCATATCAGGCCTGCAACAATAAACTGTATAGAAGAAAACAGTGTTACTAAACTTATAGACCTAGGACTCAAGGAAGACTTCATGAACCTGACCTCAAAGGCAAGCGAAGTAAAAGCACAAATAAATGAATGGGATTATATCAAACTAAAAAGCTTTTGCACAGCAAAAGAAACCATCAACACGGCAAAGAGACAGCCAACTGAATGGGAGAAAATATTTGTAAATAATCCATCAGATAAGGGTCTAATATCTAAAATATATAAATAATAAGACTTAACAACAAAAAAACAAACAACCCAATTCAAAAGTGGGCAGAAGAACTAAACAGACACTTCTCCCACAAAGAAATACAAATGGCCAGCAGACATATGAAAAAATGCTCATCCTCATTAGCTATTAGGGAAATGAAAATAAAAACCACAATTAGATACCACCTCACACCTGTTACAATGGCTGTTATCAACAAGACAAAGAATAACAAGTGCTGGAGAGGATGTGGAGAAAAAGGAACTCTGGTACACTGCTGGTGGGAGTGCAAACTGGTACAACCACTGTGGAAGGCAGTGTGGAGGTTCCTCAGAAAATTGGGAATGGAGCTACCCTTTTACCCAGCAATCCCCCTTCTGGGGATCTACCCAAATGACTTGAAAACCTTTGTCTGCAAAGATTTATGTACCCCAATGTTCATTGCAGCGCTGTTCACAGTGGTGAAAATATGGAAACAACCTACGTGCCCTGCAACACAGGACTGGATAAAGAAGCTGTGGTACACATACACTATGGAATATTACTCAGCTATAAGAAAAGATGAAATATTGCCATTTGCAACAAAATGGATGAACCTGGAGATCATCATGTTTAGTGAAATAAGCCAGACAGAAAAAACAAGGAATTGTATGACTTCACTCATATGCGTATTATAAAACTGAAAGCAACAAAGAGAAAAGAAATGAACAAATAAACAAACAACCTATGGACACAATCAATAATTCAATGTTTATTTGGGAATGAGTGGGTTATGGAGGGGAGAAAGGGGAGGCTGTGGGAGAGGAGTGGGGGGAGCTAAATATAAGGTGATGGAAAGAGAACTCACACGGGGTGGTGAACTTATTATACAACAAGTTGACAATGCACTGTAGAATTGTATGCCTGAAACCTATGTAATCCTTGCTAACAGATGTCACCGCAATAAGTCTAACAATAAAAATGAAAAAAAAAAGGGAAAAGTAATAACCATAGGAAATCCTCATATATCAGTCATCACTCTAAATGTCAATGGACTGAACTCACCAATAAAAAGAAACAGAGTAGCAGACTGAATTAAATAACAAAATCCTTCCATATGCTGTCTCCAAGAAACACACCTCAGCCATAAGGACAAATACAGACTCAGAGTGAAGAGATGGAAAGTAATACTCCTGCAAATGGCATCTAGAGAAATGCAGGAGTTACCATACTGGTATCTGATGAAACAAACTTCAGGTTAAAAAAGATAACAAGAGACAAAGATAGATGTTTCATAGTGATAAAAGGGAAAATACAGCAAGAAGACATGACACTCATTAATATGTATATCCCCAATCAGGAAGCACCAAAATATATAAAGCAACTACTAACAGATCTGAAAGGAGAAACTGACAAAACACAATTATAGTAGCAGCCATAGACAGATAATTGAAACAGAAAATTTATAAGGAAATATCAGCTCTAAATGATACATTAAAGCAATTAAACACAATTGACATTTACAGGAAAGTTCCTCTGACCAAAAAAAAAACAAAACAAAAACAAAACAAACAAACAAACAAAAAACAAAAAAAGAAAAATGAAAAAAGAGTATACCATGGTTTCTGATGCACATGGAACATTCTCAAAGATAGACCATATGCTGGCATACAAAACTAGCCTCAGAAAAGTCAAGAAGATTGAAATCATACCAAGTGTATTCTCAGACCACAAAGCTTTGAAATTGGAGATCAACTGCAAAAAAAGCAGAAAAAAACCTCACATATACATAGAGGTTAAACAACATCTTATTAAAAATGACTAGATCAAAGAACAAATAAGAGATCAAGGAATGATAATAGGGAAGATGGAAACCAGAGAGGATGTCTGTAAAACCTCTCTTGGAAAATACAAAAAATGGCCAGCCAGGATCCAACATGGAAAATCCTGAGTGGCACAGAGACAATTGGGAAATTCATGCATTACAAGAAAACACCTGAAGTTTAGAGAAAAAAAGGAGAGCAGGAAAGAAGGGAGAGAGCAGAGAAAAATCACAACCTGACACCACCATGGCTAACTTAAGGAACTAGAAAGAAATCAGGAAGCGGTATGATATATGGGAGGGGGGATTCCCAAACAGCAACAAGAGCGGAAACCAGAGTGATGGGAATGCACGGAGAATATGAGGGAGCTAGACCTAAATGCAGTGTGTTGGAGACAAAGCCTGGGAGCTGAGCTCTGAAGGTCTTAGTAGCAAGGAAGCCAAACTAAGCATTGAACTGCCCTACATGAGATTAGGGCCTCAGATAGAGCATCACGGCTCCCAGGACCTTTACAACTTAAGGCACGCGTGTGTGGCACCCTTGTGTGGATCTCCCTTGGCTCATGACATGCATGTGTGCAGTGCCCTCCCAGCACCCTCATGGCTCGTGAAGCATACACACGCAGCCACCTCATGTGGCACCCCATTTGGCATGCAGCATGCATGCGTGTGACACACTCAGTGCTCAGGCTTGCAAATGCTGCCCTGATTGGTTGCCATGGAAACGAATTGCTCAAACACAACCGGGGTAAAACGCTAGAGAAGGGACAAAGGCGAATTTGACAGAATTTGCCCCAACCAACGTAAACAGCCTCAACATGCATCCTGATGGACTTCTCTGTCTCCCCCAGCTTCCAAATGAAACTCAGAAAGTGGAGCGATCTCAGCTTGCATTTTGTTAGACTCCCCCTTCTCCTGCAGCTTCTGCAATGAACTGCAGGAAGCAGAGAGACTGCAGCCCCCCCAGGCTCTGCCTCCAAATGCTGGTGGAAACTGAAAATATGGCTTAAACTCCTTCCCTCTCTCCCAGAACTTGCCCCCTTCAGTGCCACCTAATGTCTGCTTTACAGCAAGATACCACAAAATAACTCATCAGAGAAATGAAGTGATCCCCTGAGCTCTGCTGGAAATAAATCCCTCCTGCCAAAGAAGAACACAACAGACAATATGCATACCTCAGGATTAAAGCTCAAAAAGATGAGGGAGTTCCCTGGAGGTGTAGTAACTGGGCCTCAGTGCTTTCAGTGCTGCGGCCTGGGTTCGATTCCCAGCCAGGGAACTATCCACATTAAAGGAAAAAACTCAAAAAGATGAAAAATCTCCAGAAAAGGATCTTATAGATCTATATATTTATGAACTAACTGACAAAGAATATAAAATAGCCATTCTAAAGAATCTCAGAAAAATGAAAAGATACTGGCAAAACACCATAGCTGAGAAGAATGATTTCAGAAAGAAAATCTGTGAACAAAAGGAACAGAGTAACAAAGAAATTAAAACTGTAAGGAAGAACAAGACAGAAATTTGAGAGATAAATAATGTAATAAAAAAAAGTGAGAAATGAAATAACTGCTATAGAAAACAGGACCAAAAGATGGAGAAAGAATTAGTAATATTGAAGATTGGGACATGGAGACATCTCCAAAAGAGGAAGATAGGGAATACAGAATAAAAAGGATTGAAAGAACTCTGAAAGAACTTTCTGACTCCATGAGACAAAACAACATCAGGATAATAGGATTGGAAGAAGAAACAGAGCACTTTACAGACAGCATACTCACAAAAATAGTAGACAAGAAATTTCCAAACCTATGGAAAGATCTGGAACCCCAAATTCAAGAGGGATATAGGTCCCCCAGATACCTGGACCCTAGCAGATCTTCTCCAAGACATATTGTACTGAAGATGTCAAAAATCAAAGACAAAGAGACAATTCTCAAGGCAGCAAGGGAAAAAAGAACTATAACTTTTAGTGGTAAACCAATCAGGCTGGCATCAGACTTCTCAGCAGAAACTCTACAAGCCAGGAGGGAGTGGAATAAAATATTCAAAATATTAAGAGAGAAAATTCCAGCCAAAAATAAATTATCCAGCAAAATTATCCTTCAGATATGAACGAAGAATACAGACCTCAGACTCACACAAGCTGAGGGAATTTACCAGCATGAAACTGGCACTTGAAGATATACTAAAGAAATACTCTTTGACCTGAAAGAAAACATAAAAATAAATGGAATACACATGGAACAACAAAAAAGAAATAAAAATAAAAAAATTAATTAATAAAAGAAAGTAATGGTCATAGGAAATCCTCATATATCAATCAACACTCTAAAGGTTAATGGCCTGAAATCACCAAAAAAAAAAAAAAGATACAGAGTAGCAAACTAGATTAAAAACCAAGCTATGCTGTGTCCAAGAGACACACCTCATCCATGAGTACAAACACAGACTCAGATTGAAAGGATGTAAAACAATACTCCAAGAAAATGGTAAGCAGAAAAAAGCAGGAGTTGCCATACTGATATCTGATGAAACAAACTTCAGGTTAAAAAAGATAACAAGAGACAAAGATGGATACTACATAGTAATATAAGGCACAATACAACAAGAAGACTTGACACTAATTAATATATATGCTCCCAATCAGGAAGCATCAAAATATACAAAGCAACTACTAACAGATCTGAAATGAGAAATTGATGAAAGCACAATCATTGTAGGAGACCTAAATACCCCATTAACAGATATTGACAGATCATTCAAACAGAAAATAAATAAGGAAATATAAGCTTTAAATGACACATTACAGCAACTGGACATAACTGACATTTACAGGACACTTTATTCAGCAAAAACCCAAACAAACTATACCTTCTTCTCTATTGCACATGGAATATTCTCAAGGACAGACCATATGCTGAGACACAGAAGTAACCTCATCAAATTCAAGAAGATTGAAGTAATACAAAGTGTATTCTCAGACCACAAAACTCTGAAATTTGGTATCAACTGTAAAAGGAAAGCAGAAAAAACCACATATACATGGAGATTAAATAGCATCTTATTAAATAATGGCTGAATCAAAGAAAAAAATAAAGAAGAGATTAAAATAAATAGAAACTAATGGCAATGAAAATACAACATATCAAAATGATTGGGCCACAGTGAAAGCAGTAATAAGTAGGAAATTAATATTCTTACATGCCTATCCTAAGAAAAAAGAAAAATCACAAGTAAACATCCTAATATCCCATGTTAAAGTACTAGAAAAAGAGCAGAAAACACCAAAAGTCAGCAGAAGGAAAGAAATAAAAATTAAAGCAGAGGTAAATGGAATACAGAACAAAAAGATAATAGAAAAATTAATTCTACAAAGAGCTGGTTCTTTGAGAAAATCAACAAAGTTGACATACCATTGACTGGACTAACCAAAGGGCAAAAGGAAAGGAGACGAATATCCAAAATTAGAAATGAAAGGGGAGAAATTATGTCTGATACCACAGAAATACAAAGAATGATATGAAAACATTCTGAAGGTCTTTATGCCACTAAATTTAACAACCTAAAGGAAATGGACAAGTTTCTAGAAACATATAGTTTAAATAGACTGGACCAAGAAGAACTGGATAAACTAAATACACCAATCAATACTAAAGAATTTGAAACAGTTACTCAAAACCTCTCCAATGGCCAAAGTCCCAGACCAGATAGACCAATCAACAAATTTTACAAAGCATTCAAAGAAAAATTAATGCCTATCCTCCTGAAACTTGCAGTAAATTTGAAGATGAGGCAATTACCCTAATGTTTGTTCATTACCCAAAGCCTGGTAAAAACAACGAACATAAAAGAAAACTATAGTCCAATATCTCTGGTGAATACAGATGTAAAATTCCTAAACAAAATATTAGCCAGGAGAATACAACAATGCATCAAAAAGATTATACACCACAATCAAGTGGGATTCATCCTAGGAGCACAAGAATAGTTCAACATATGAAAATCAATCAATGTGATACACCGCATAAAAAAAATTGAAGGTAAAGATCATATGATCATATTAATTGATGCAGAAAAACATTTGACAAGATACAAAATACATTTATGATCAAAAAACTAAAAAAAGTGTATAGAAGGAAAGTACCCCAACATAATGAGGCCCATATATGACAGATCATTAGCTAATATCATACTAAATGGGTTTTCATGTACATGGATAGGAAGACTTATCATTGTTAAAATGTCCATATTGCCCAAATCAATATACAGGTTTAATGCAATTCCTTTCAAAATCACACAAATATACTTTCATGAAACAGATAAAAAAATACCAGATTTGTATAGAACCACAAAAGACCTGGAATTGCCAAAGCAATACTACATGAAATGAATAAGACTGGTGATATCATGCTCCTAGAGTTCAATTTATACCACAAATCATCAACAATCAAAACAGGGTGGTATTGGGAGGAAAACAGACACAAAGACCAAGGGAAAAGAATAAAAACCCCAGAAATAAATCCACAAATATATGGGTAAATATTGTTTGATGAGGGAGTGAAAAATATGCAATAGGGAAAAGAAAACCTCTTCAGTAGATGGTGCTGGGAAAACTGTAATATCTTGCAAAAGAATGAATCTGAACTGTGAACTTTAACCATATACTAAAAGTAAAAAATGATTAAATACCTTTACATAAGACCTGAAACAATAAAATGTATAGAAGAAAACACTGGTACTAAACTTATAGACCTAGGGCTCAAGGAAGACTTCATGAACATTATCTCGAAGGCAAGGGATGTAAAAGCAAAATTAATGAATGGGACTATATCAAACTAAAAAACTTCTGCACAGTAAAAGAAACCATGAACAAGGCAAAGAGCCAGTCAACCAAATGGGAGAATACATTTGCAAACAATGCATCCAATAAGGAATTAATATCTAAAATATATAAAGAACTAGTACAACTTAACAGCAAAAACCAAACACCCCTATTAAAATGAGGGCATAGGACCTGAACAGATACTTCTCCTATGAACATATACAAATAGCCAACAGATATATGAAAAAATGCTCAACCTCATTAACTATTAGAGAAATGCAATTCAAAACCACAATGAGATACCAACTTACACCTGTTAGAATGGCTATTATCAACAAGACAAGAAATAACAAGTGCTGCAGAGGCTGTGGAGAAAAAAAAACTCACACCACTGGTGGGAATGTAAATTTGTACAACAAGTACAGAGGACAGTGTGGAGGTTCCTCAGCAGACTGGGAATTGAGTTACCAATGACCCCATAATTCTCCTTCTGGGTATTTACCCCACAAATGTAAAAACCTTAGTCCACAAAGACTTACGTACCCCAATGTGCATCTCAGTGGGGTTCACGGTAGGCAAGACATAGAAGCAACCACAGTGCCCTTCAATAGATGACTAGATAAAGAAGCTGTTGTACATATACATGATGGAATATTACTCAGCTATAAGAAAATATAAAATACTACAATTTGCAACAAAATGGATGGACCTCCTGAACATCATGTAAGTGAAATAAGCCAGAGAGAAAAAAACAAGAACCATTATGACTTCACTAATATGTAGAATATAAAACTGAAAGCAACAATAGCAAAAAATCTCATGGACACAGCCAATAGTTTAGTGGTTACCTGGGGGCAAGGGGAGAAGGGGTGGGAGAAGAAGGAAGGGATGAGAGAGGTGGGTTGGGGAGCCAAATATATGGTTATTGAAATAATTGATTCTGGGTGATGAACATATAATGCAGCACATAGATAATGCACTGTAGAAGTGTACACCTTGAATATATGTAACTCTTGTTCACCAATGTTACCCTAATAAGTCTAACAATAAAAAACAAACAAACGAAAACAAAACAAGGACTTTCACATCCCCCATAGTGCATTAGTGTACATAGTGATAAACCAGCAGTGCTCTTTTTCAGGTCCCAATTGTTTTTCGTGTGATCGATTGTCATCTTTCTCTTTACTGGTCTTTCTGTTTGCTCTGGCTCCTTCCAACCCATTATCCATCAAGCAGTCAGAATCTGACCTTTGTTTATTTGTTCGTTTGTTTGTTTTACTGAAACCCTTCAATGGTCCTCCATTGCCTACAAGATAAAGTTCAAACTCTTTGCCACGGGTTATCATGGTGAACAGCCTCTTATTCCTCAGCACTACCTGATTTAGCCTGTACGACCTAGCCATACAGATGCATACTTATTGGTTCTCTCCCATTCATTCTGATAGCACTCTTTATCTCCCTGTTGAAGCAGCTACCACTTTTGTTGTGTTAATTTGTTTACACATCTTTGTCTATAAATGAACTTGGAGATCTTGAAGGACCAGGTCTATATACAAGGTCCAACAATTAAGTTCATGAACATTGCCACTGTGCATTTATGTTGGCAGCACTTACAAACAGCTTATTAAGGTTTCATAACCTTGGTATATCTGTGTCTCACACTGTGTTTGTGTTAATGTGTAGTGGTGTCTTGTTGAGTGGCATTCATTATTGTTGAGTGTTTTTGTGTGCTGTCATGAGAATGTTGGAGCTTGAATTAGAACAAAGAACAAACATTAAATTTCTTGTTAAACTTGGCAAGAGTTAATGTGAAATTAGGAACACGTTAGTCTAAGTGTATGGGAATAAAGCCATGAAAAACTCCGACAGTGTATAAATAAATTTAAACATTTTTCTGAGGGGAGAGAAAGTGTCACTGATGAAGAGAGGCCAAGGGGCCAATAATAAGCTGAACTGATAAAAAATATTGCAATAATTCATGGAATCATGCGTCAAAATTATCAGCTGACTCTGAAAATCATACACAGCCAAGTAAATATTGACAAACATTAAAAAAAACCCAACAACTTAACTGAATATCTTGGCATGAGAAAGGTGTGTGCAAAAATGGCCCCAAAGAAGCTCAATGGTGAACAAAAGCCAAGGAGAGTTGAAGTTTGCCAAGATTTTTTTTGAGAAACAGTGATGTTTTGGGCCATGTTATCACTGATGATGAAACATGGGTGTACCAATATGACTTTGAAACAAAGCATCAAAACGCACAATGGAAGTCAGCCAATTTTCCAGGACCAAAATAATTTTGTCAGTCAAAATCAACAATCAAATTGATGTTGCTAACCTTTTTTTGATATCAGAGGGATTGTTCATTATGAATTTGTACCAACTCGACAGTCAACCAAGTTTACTCTTTGGAAGTTCTAAGAAGGCTGTGTGAAAACTTAGACAAAAATGACTTACACTTTTTGCAAACAACTCAGCTCTTGCATTCAGAACAATGCACCAGCTCCCAGGGCACTGACTGTGAGGAAGTTTTTAGCCGGTAAACAAATAACTGTATTGGAACACTATCCCTACTCACCTAATCTGGCCCCCAATTACTTTTTTCTTTACCTGAAGATAAAGGAAATATTGAAAGGAAGACATTTTGATGACATTCAGGACATCAAGGGTAATACGACAAGAATTCTGATGGTCATTGCAGAAAAAGCGTTCCAAAATTGCTTAGAGGGGTTAACTAGGCAGTGGCAATGGTGCATAGCTTCCCAAGGGGAATACTTAGAGATTGACCATAGTGATATTCAGCAATGAGATACATAGAACTTTTTCTAGGATGAGTTTGAGAACTTAATTGTCAGATCATGTGTTAGTCACATTTGTTTTTCTGGTCCCTATTACAGAAACCAGAAGAGAGAATGGTTAAGAATATTTGTGGAGCATACAAATGAATAAACAAATAAACAGCTTCTTTAGGCTCCTTCTCATTTGAATTATCTGTCAGAGCTTAAATAGTATTTTCTTGTGTGTGAATTCTCATTAGCCAGCCCAGACAGTGAAAGTTAATTCATACAGAGCTTTTTATCTTGGCTGTGAAGCAGAATCTTCTGGGAACCTTAATGCAATGCAGATTCCTAGGCCTAATCTTCTAGGAATGATCATTCATAAAGTATAAAGAAGGGCCTGAAATCAATATTTTAACAAGTTTTCCCTAGGTCTGTGGTGATCAGCCAAGTTTAGGGCTCCTGAATTTTACTGAGTCCAAGTCCCACCTTTTGCTGATGGGGAACTAAGGCCTAGAGGTTAAACAATTCAGCCAAGGTCACATAGCTTATCAGTGTAAGATCTGGGACCCACTCTGCCTGTGTCTCCATCCCTACTTCACCCAGGGCAACTCTACTTTCATATGCTTTACCTATGTAAGTTCAGCAGAAAAGGGTTTTTAAAAAATTTTAATTAAGAAACAGTGCAAGCTTAAAGACCCCTGTTCTCTACCATGCCTATTGCCCTTCATTGGAGGGCTTGTTACACACACTTAAGGAGAAGCAATGTGGTGCAGTGGGCTAAACACTAAGCAGGTGCCAGAGGGCCTGAATTTGCTGCTCCTGGTTTTATCACTAAAGTGCTGTGTGATTGAGACAAGTCACTTCACTTCTTTGGTTCTGATGTTTTTCAGTTGTGGAATGGGCACAATCAGGGCCACCCTGCTTAATGAGCTGGATTTCTATTTGGATAATAAGTTTATTTTCTTCAGAGACCCAAGTACAGTGCCTTGCCTATAGCAGGAGTAGCAATAAATGTTTAGAGAATTAATGAATAAAAGTGTTTGGGAAAGAAGAAAGTGTTTTACGATTGTATGGTATTATTAATAATAAATTCAAAAGCCAGCTGCTCCAGTCACTTGGCCTTAATAGTAACTTGATTCAAAATGGTTTCTTACAGACCAATCCACCTTAACAGACCTTTGTTCTCAAATGTAAGAAAAGGACAACTTGTACTGACCAGTCATGTCTACAAGATGTCAAAAGAGCCAGCTAATTTGGTCAGTTCAATGAAAAAGCAAGGCTAACAGTATTGGACATTGTGCTTCAAAAGAAGCTAAGTGGCTTGGAGCCTTTTCCATTGCTGCTCATTGGCTTAGCATTATATACACACAGCTATCCTTTCAGTTTCCACAAAATGGCTTATTTTCATTTCTGAAATAGCAGCCACGTGGGATCCTCAGTCTCTGTGGAGAAGGCAGGGAGAAGCCCAGCTGGTTGACAGCCACTGGGCTCTTATTGAACCCTCCTCTTATTCTTGGCTGCTGTTGAGAGGTGGGAGTCCAAGGTTTTTATATTTCCTCTCTCGAATTAGAGCTCACAGACTGTACAGCTATGAACATGCAATTAGTCTTTGTTTATGAACAAAAGGGAGCTTGACCCTTGCCCGTCTTTGATTGGCATGTACAACTCTTGTAGCTACTTACCTAAGGCCCTCTCCAAGGATCACGGTGCCTTGTTCTTGCACCTGCCTTTAGCTTTTCTCTTTTGTGACTTTTGTGACTCATTTCACATAACATTCAGCCCAGCAAGGTTGCTGGGATGACAGCATCATGTAGGCACAGTAAGATTTCCTGTTTTTCACGGAGGGTAGGGGAATGGATGGGATGAAGGTTTGAATCTGTAATCTGAGTTTTGGATAATTACTGAGCTCCAAGACACTTAGTGACACAAAGAACTGGCTTTTCTTAATAAATGAATACTTCACTTGAGTTCTGAAGCAGACCTCCTGTGTCATGGAAAACAAGCTATAAGCACAAAGCTTTGTATATTTTTTCCAGTTCACGTGCCTTTTTTTTTTTTTTTACCAACATATAACCTTTGCAGTGAAAGACACACAGATATTGTGGTAAGAAAATTTCTCTTTAAACCATGCTTTCCAAGATACTAGAAGAGTGTTCATTAGCAACCTTAATGAGTTAAATTCTGTGGTGATGGATTGTATTTTCAATAAATATTTTTGCAGTTCCTGATTTGTTTGGGAAACATCTCATTTCTTACTGTATATGCCTAAACATGCCATGACATATGAAAGTAAAATGCTCAGCTATGACACTTTGGGAAAGTTTTCAGAACATATCTGGTTTGAATTAAAAACCATCTCCAACTCCAAAATCTGCAGAGAATACTTAATAAATGGCTCAAAACCAATAATAGCTCCCCTTTATGCAGTGCCCATTTAGGTTCAGGTATGTTTAGATTTATATATCTTTTTATTTTCTTGTCTCCAAAACAACCCACCATATTTGGTATTTTTACCTTCATTTTATAGAAAATTGAGGTTCAGAGATGTTAAGGTAGTTTACCATGTCTCTTCAACTGTTGAGAGGCAGAGCAGAGAAACCAGGTTTCTGGGTTTGCTTCTTTATGGCATGCTACTGATATCTTAAAAAAGTAAAAAATGCAATAGATTTAACACAACCAAAAGAGTTTTAAAAATATTTTTATTAAAATATATCTAACATACAATATCATATCAGTTTAGGATTTACACCATAGTTATTTAACATTTATATACCTAAGGAAGTGATCATGATAAGTCCAACAACCACCTGATACCATACCATGCTGTCACAATTATATTGACTATATCTCCTGTGCTGTACATTATAACCCCTTGACTTACTTTTTCTATACCTGGAAATTTGGAACTCTTATACACCTTCACACCCTCCCACCTTTCAATAAACTTTCAATTACATTTGACATTCAATATTATTTTATATTTGTTTCATGTGTACAGTATAGTAATTAGACATTTATATAATTTATAAAATGATCGCCCTGAATAGTCTAGTACCCACCTAAACTAGTCACCATGCATAGTCATTACCACATTATTGACTATATTCTCTATGCTTTACTTAACATCCCCCTATTTTGTAACTACTAATTTATACTTTTTAATCTCTTCACTCTTTACACTCACCTACAACCCCCCTCCCATTTGGCAACCATCAGTTTCTTTGCTGTATCTATGAGTCTGTTTCTGTTTTGTTTGTTTATTTATTCTATTCTTTAGATTCTACATATAATTGAGATCATGCAAGTATGGTATTTGTCTTTCTCTGTCTGACTTGTTTCACTTAGCAAAATACCATCTAGGTTCATCTATATTGTTGCATATGGTAAGATCTCATTCCTTTTTGTGGCACAGTAATACTCCATTGTGTATATGTACCATTTCTTTATCATTTAGATAGTTTCCATATCACAGCTATTGTAAATAATGCTACAATGAACAAAGGAGTGCATATATTTTCTTGAATTAATGTTTTTGATTTCTTTGGATAAATACCCAGGAGTGGAATTGCTGAGTCATAAGGTAGTTTTATTTTTAATTTCTTGAGGAAACTCCATATTGTTTTGCATAGTGGCTGAACCAGTTTCTAATCCCACCAACAGAGGTTTCCCTTTTCTCCAAATCTTCATCAACACTTGTTTATTGATTTATTCATGATAGCCATTCTGACAGGTGTGAGGTAATATTTCATTTTGGTTTAAGTTTGTATTTCCTTGATGACTAGTGATGTTGAGCATCTTTTCATGTTTGTTGTCCATCTGCCTGTGCTCTAAGGAAAAATGTCTATTCAGGTCCTCTGTCCATTTTTAATTGGATGTGTTTGTGTGTGTGTGTGTGTGTGTGTGTGTGTGTGTGTGTTAGTTATGTTGTATGAGTTCTGTATCAGTTTTGGGTATTAACCCAAATGTGAATATCTTCTCCCATTCAATAGGTTGTCTTTTTATTTTGTCCATGGTTTCCTTTGTCGTACAAAATCTTTTTAGTTTGGTGTAGTCCCATTTGTTTATTTTTCCTTTATTTCCCTTTTTTAAAGCAACGTATCAGAAAAAATATTACTAAGAGCAATATCGGAGAGTGTATAGCCTATTTTTTTTCTAGAATTTTTATGGTTTTTGAGCATTACATTTAAGTCTTTAATCCATTTTGAGTTTATTCTTGTATATGGTATAAGAAACTGATCCAGTTTAATTTTTTTGCATGTGTCTGTTAAGTTTTCCCAACAGCATTTATTGAAGAGACTATCTTACCCCATTATATATTCTTGCTTCCTTTGTCATAGATTAAGTGACCATATAGGTGTAAGTATATTTCTGGGCTCTTTATTCTCTTCTACTGATCCACGTGTCTGTTCTAATGCCAGTACCATGCTGTTTTTATTACTATAGGCTTGTAGTATAGTTTGATATCAGGTAGAGTGATACCTCCAATTCTGTTCTTCTTTCTCAAGATGGCTGTGGTTATTCAGGGTCTTTTGTGGTTCCATATAGATTTTAGGATTATTTGTTGTAGCTCTGTAAAAATTTCCATTGGTATTTTGGTAGAGATCATATTGAATCTATAGATTGCTTTGTGTAGTATACATATTTTAATGATGTGAATTCTTTTCATCCATGAGTATGGTATATGTTTCTATTTATTTGTATCTTCTTTCTTCTTTAGTGTCTTATAGTTTTTTTAGTACAGGTCTTTAACCTCTTTGATTAAATTTGTTCCTAGGTATTTTTTTTTAATTTCAAGTGTTAAAAAGATTTTTAGTAAAAAATATAACTAACATACAACAATATCAGTTGCAGGTGTACACTATAGTTGCTCAACATTTATATACTTAAAGAAGTGGTCACCATAAGTCCAGCAACCATCTGGCACCATTCTATGCTATCACAATATTATTGACTATATTCCCTATGCTGTGACTTACTTATTTTATACCTGAAAATTTGTACCTTTTATTCCCCTTCACCTTTTTCCCTCCTTTAAAATTTTTTCAATTATGTATAATATTCACTATTATTTTATATTAATGTCAGGTGTACAGCATAATGGTTAGACATTTGTATAATTTAAAAAGTGATCCCTCGAGTAGGTCAGTACTCACCTGGCAGTATACATCATTATTACAATAATATTGACTACATTCCCTATGCTTTACTTTATAGTCCCATGACTTTTATAACTACTAATTTGTACCTCTTTACCTTTTTTACCTTGTCCCCCAACTCCTCTCTCATCTGTCACCCCAAATCTAGCACCCATCTGACACCATAGTTATTACAATGTTATTGACTATATTCCTTATGCTATACATTACATACTCATGACTACTTTGTAACAACCAATTTGTACTTCTTACTTTTTTTTGACCCATTCTTTCATGTCCCATCAATGTCCTCTATAAATGTTTTTCTGTTTTGCTTGTTTATTCTGTCATTTAGTTTCCACATATAAGTGAAATCACATTGTATCTATCTTACTACATCCAACACTTTGCTCAGCAAAATACCCTCCAGGTCCATTCATGCTGCTGTAGATGGAAAGAACCCATTCCCATCTGTGGCCAAGCAATAGTCTATTGTATATCTGTAGCAACTCTTCTTTTTCCATTTGTCCATTGATAGAAACCCAGGCTGCCTCTACATCTTGGCTATTGTAAAGAATGTTGCAATGAACATATGAATGAACATGTCCCGTCAAAGTAGCATTTTGGGTTTCATTGGATAAATACCAAAAAATGGGATTACTGTATTTTTTGTGTCTCTTAATATAACCTTCGATTTAAAGTCTATTTAATCTGGTATAAGTATTGCTACTCCAGCTTTATTATTTATTTATTTATTTATGTTTTTGGTATCACGAAATAAAAGTTTCCATTTCTTTGCTATTACTCTGTGTATGTCTTTCATTATTTCAATATCTTGTAGGCAGCATATGTATAGGTCTTGTTTACTTAGCCATTCAGCTACCCTGTGTCTTGTTTTTTAATTCATTTTTATCGACAGACTTTTTGTGGTCATATCCGTTAGCAAGATTTACATAGGTTTCAGGCACACAATTCCACAGTACATTGTCAACTTGTTGTATAATAATTTCACCACCTATTGTGACTTCTCATTTCATCACCCTATATGAACCTTCCCCTCCCTCCTCTCCTACCCCTCCCTTTTCTCCCCTCCCTATCCCAATCATCCCCAAATAACATTAAACTATTGAAAGCATCCATGGGTTATTTGTTTGTTTGTTCATTTCTTTTTTCTTTGTTACTTACAGTTTTTATATTCTGCATATAAGTGATGTCATACAGTTTTTTGTTTTTTCTGTCTAGCTTATTTCACTAAGCATAATGATCTCCAGCTCCATCCATTTTGTTGCAAATGGCAATATTTCATCTTTTCTTATAGCTGAGTAATATTCCATTGTGTATATGTACTACAGCTTCTTTATCCAGTCATCTGTCAGAGGACACATTGGTTGTTTCCATGTTTCAGCCACTGTGAACAATGCTGCAATGAACGTTGGGGCATATAAGTCTTTGCGGACAAAGGTTTTCACATTTTTTGGGTAGATCCTGAGAAGGGGGATTGCTGGATCATATAGTAGCTCCATTCCAAATTTTCTGAGGAACCTCCACAGTGACTTCCACAGTGGTTGCACCAATTTGATTTCCCACCAGCAGTGTACCAGAGTCCCTCTTTCTCCACATCCTCTCCAGCACTTGTTATTCTTTGTCTTGTTGATAATAGCCATTCTAACAGGTGTGAGGTGGTATCTCATTGTGGTTTTGATTTGCATTTCCCTGATAGCTAATGAGGATGAGCATTTTTTCATATGTTTGCTGGCCATTTATATTTCTTTGGGGGAAAAGTATCAGTTTAGATGTTCTGCCCACTTTTTCATTGGGTTGTTTGTTTTTTTGTTGTTAAGTCTTATTAGTTCTTTATATATTTTAGATATTAGACCCTTATCTGATGCATTATTTGCAAATATTTTCTCCCATTCAGTTGGCTGTCTCTTTGCCTTGTTGATGGTTTCTTTTGCTGTGCAGAAACGTATCAGTTTGATATAATCCCATTCATTTATTTTTGCTTTTACTTCCCTTGCCTTTGAGGACAGGTTCATGAAGTCTTCCTTGAGTCCTAGGTCTATAATTTTAGTACCAATGTTTTCTTATATACGGTTTATTGTTGCAGGTTTGATATGAAGGTCTTGAATCCATTTTGAGGTAATTTTTGTATATGGAGGGAGTTCATAGCTCTGGTTCATTCTTTTGCATATGTTTTCCCAGTTTTGCCAGCACCAACTACTAAAGAGGCTGTCTTTCCCGATTGTATGTTTTTTGCTCCTTTATCAAAAATTATTCGTCCATAAATTTGTGGGTATATTTCTGGGTTTTCAGTTCTATTCCATTGGTCAATATTTCTGTTTTTCTGCCAGTATGAAACTGTTTTGACTATTGATGCTTTGTAATATAAATTGAAGTCAGGGAATGTAATGCCACCAGCCTTATTCTTTTTATGTAGTATTGCTTTGGTAATTCGAGGTCTTCTATGGTTCCATATAAATCTAATAATTATTTTATCTATTTCATGAAAGTATGATTGTGGGATTTTAATGGGTATTGCATTTAAAGCTGTAGATTGCTTTAGGCAGAATGGCCATTTTAACAATGTTAAGTCTTCGTATCCATGAACAGGGGATATTTTTCCCCTCTAAATTCTATTCCAATTTCTTTCAAAAGTGTCTTATAGTTTTCCATGTATAAGTCTGTTGTGTTCTTTGTTAAGTTAATTCCCAGGTATTTCATTTTTTTTGTTGTGATAGCAAAGGGAATTGACTCCCTTATTACTTTTCCTGAGGATTCATTGTTTGTATATAGGAATGCTATTGATTTTTGTACATTGATTTTGTATCCTGCAACTTTACTATATTCATTAATTGTTTCTAATAGTTTCCTGGTGGAATCTTTGGAATTTTTTATATAAACAACCATGTCATCTGCAAATAGTGACAATTTGACCTCTTCTTTCCCAATTTGGATGCCTTTGATTCCTTTCTCTTGCCTTACTGCTGTGTCTAGAACTTCCAGTATTATATTACATAGCAGTGGTGACAGGGGGCACCCCTGTCTTGTTCTCGATTTTAGGGTAATAGGTTTCAACTTATTCCCATCAGTATGATGTTAGCCGAGTGTCTGTCATATATGGCCTTTATTATGTTGAGATACTTTCCTTCTATACCTATTTTATTTAGTGTTTTGATCATAAATGGATGTTGTATTTTATCAAAGGCTTTTTCCACATCAATTGAAATGACCACATGGTCTTTATCTTTGATTTCGTTTATGTGCTGTATCACATTGCTTGATTTTCACATGTTGAACCATCCTTGTGCTCCCAGGATGAATCCCACTTGATCATGATGTATGATCTTTTTGATGCATTGCTGTATTCTATTTGCTAATATTTTGTTTACGATTTTTGCATTTGTGTTCACCAGAGATGTTGGTCTATAGTATTCTTTCTTTGTGCTGTATTTGCCAGGCTTTGGTATTAGGGTAATGTTGGCCTCATAGAATGAGCTAGGAAGTATTGCTTCCTCTTCAATTTTTTGGAAGAGTCTGAGGAGGATAGGTGTTAATACCTCTTTGAATGCTTGGTGAAACCATCTGGTCCAGGGCTTTTGCCTTTAGGGAGATTATGGATAGTCATTTCAATATCTTTGCTATTGATTGGTCTATTTAGATTATCCAGTTCTTCTTCGTTCAGTCTAGGCAGGCTATAAGTCTCTACAAACTTGTCCATTTCTTCTAGGTTGTTAAATTTTGTGGCATAAAGTTCTTCATAATATTTTCTTATAATCTTTTGTATTTCTGTGGTATCAGTGGTAATTTCTCCCCTTTCATTTCTAATTTTGGATATTTGTGTCCTTTCCTTTCGTCCTTTGATTAGTCTTGCCAGGGGTTTGTCAATTTTGTTGACTTTCTCAAAGAACCAGCTCTTCATAATATTCATTTTTTCTATTGTCCTTCTGTTCTCTAATTGGTTTAGCTCTGCTTTAATTTTTATTATTTCTTTCCTTCTGCTGACTTTGGGTTTTGTCTGCTCTTCTATTTCTAGTTCTTTAAGATGGGATGTTAAGATGTTTACTTGTGATTTTTCTTATTTCTTAACATAGGCCTGTAGTGATATAAATTTGCCTCTTATTATCACTTTCGCTGTGTTCCAATAGTTCTGATATGTTGTATTTTCATTGTCATTAGTTTCTATATATTTTTTAATTTCAAATTTTATTTGTTCTTTTATCCAGTCCATTTTTAATAAGCTATTGTTTAATCTCCATGTATATGTGGAGATATCTATTTCATTAGATATCAGTATGGCAACTCCTACTTTTCTCTGGTTACCATTTGCTTGAAGTATTGTTTCCCATTCTTTCACTCTGAGTCTGTGTTTGTCCTTAGGTCTGAGTTGTGTTTCTTGGAGACAGCGTATGGATGAGTTCTGTTTCTTAATCCAGTCTGCTACTCTGTGTCTTTTTATTGGTGAGTTCAGTCCATTAACATTTAGAGTGATGATCGATATGTGAGGATTTCTTATGGCCATTACTTATTTGTTTGTTTGTTTTTGTTTTATTTTTGTTTCTTTCTTGTTGCCCCAACTTTATTCCATTTTTCCTGATGTTTTGTTTCAGGTCGAAGAGCCTCCTTCAGTATTTCTTGGAGTGCTGGCCTTGTGCTGGCAAATTCCCTCAGCTTCTGTGTGTCTGAGAAGGTCTTTATTCCACCTTCATATCTGAAAGATAATTTTGCTGGATAATTTGTTCTTGGTTGTAATTTCTTCTCTTTTACATTTTTGAATATTGGATTCCACTCCCTCTTGGCTTGCAGAGTTTCTGCTGAGAAATCTGATGCCAGCCTGATGGGTTTTCTTCTAAATGTTATAGTTTTTTTTCCCCCCTGGCTGCCTTGAGAATTGTCTCTTTGTCTTTAGTTTTGAACATCTTTAGTACCATGTGTCTTGGAGAAGATCTGTTAGGGTCCAGGTATCTAGGGGACCTGTTTTCTTCTTGAACTTGGGGTTCCAGATCTTTCCATAGGTTTGGAAAGTTCTAATCTACTATTTGTTTGATTATGCTCTCTGTAGATTGCTCTGCCCCTTCTTCTATTCCTATTATCCTGATGTTTTGTCTGATGGAGTCAGATAGTTCTTGTAGAGTTCTTTTAATCCTTTTGTTTCTATATTCCCTCTCTTCCTCTTCCTTAGCTGTTTCCATGTTCTGATCTTCAATATCACTCATTCTTTCATCCACCTGGTTGGCCCTGTTTCCTATGGTAGTTATTTCATTTCTCACTTTTTTTATGGTATTATTTATTTCTCGCATTTCTATCTCGATCTTCCTTATGTTCTGAATTTCTTTGTTAAATTGTTCTTTTTGTTCATGGAGTTCCTTTTTTATGTCGTTCATCTCCTTTTTTATGTTGTTCATCTCAGCCATGGTGCTCTGCCAATATTATTTCATTTCTCTCAGGATATCTTTAGAATGGCTACTTCAAATTCTCTGTCACTTAGTTCAGCTATTTCCAGGTCTAGGAAGATATCTTCTGGAAAACTTTCATCTTTCTGAGGAGTTTTAGTTTTCAAGGAATTCATCCTGTCTGCTGTGTTCTTCCTCTTTGACATGAGGGCTTTTTGTTTAATGTCCAGATTGTTACTTTTGTGGTGTCTTGCTGTAGGGCAGACACTAGATGGCACTGGGGTTCAAGTTTTGGGAGAGAGGCGGGGTTTTTATTTTTTGTTTCTGGTCTCCTGCTGCATTTGGAGGCTATGTACATCTATCCCAGGGAGAGACCAACAAAAGGCACTCTGAGGGTGGCTCTGCCTTCTGTCCTTTTTTACGTAAGCTGGGCAGAGGCTTGTTTCTTCTGGCTCGGGAATGCTATCAAATCAGTCTTTCTTCCTAGCCCTGCTTCAGCATCTAGCCATTTGTGGGCTCACACTGCTTTTACAACCCTGGGGCACACCTGCAAGTGCACACTCTATAAGTCCAAAGCTGTGGGCCCGACCTGAGTCAGCTGGATTGCCTTTGCAGCATGTGGGAACAGGAACTGCAGACCTGTGTAGGAGCCGTTCGCCTTCTCTGTCTGTCCCCCGGGGGCCTAGAGCTGGGTTGTTGTCTCTGCAGTTCAGAGTCCTCTGTCAGCCCTTCTACCACTCAAAAGTTCCAGAGGCTGGCTCCCAAACTCCATCTGCTTCAAAGCCCAGCTCCCCCAGTGCGTTTCCTCCTGGCCTCCCCCCTCCCTTACACTGTGCTGCTCCTAGATGGGCAGCAGGGATCGTGTATTGTTGCAGTCCATCTCTGCTCCCTTCCCTCTCTCCTGCTCACCCCCTTCTCTCCAACCTTCAGGTGTTTACTTGCGATTTGCAGATTTCTCAGCTGCCTTTTTGTCACTCAGTGTCCTCTTTCTTGGCTCCTGGGCAGCCGTTCAATTGTGTTTTCTGGGAGAGACTTTAGAGACCTCCTCTCCAGTCGCCATCTTGCCCTCCCTCCTGCCCTGTGTCTTTTGATTGGAGCATTTAATCCATTTACATTTAAAGTAATTCTCAATAGATATGTAGTTATTGCCATGTTATTCATATTTTTATTTATTTTCTTTTTTTCTTAAAGAAGTCCCTTTAACATTTCTTGTAATAGTGTTTCATTGGTGATGAACTTCTTTAGCTTTTTCATATCTTCAAAACATTTTGTTTGTTCTTCAATTCTAAATGTTAGCTTTGTTGGGTTGTGATGACATGTATAGCATAGGTATGTATGTTTTCAACCTTTCTCTGAACACATGAGCTCTGTTGCATTCAGGAAGGTGTGGAATGAGAAATAGGAATTTGCCCTTGGCATTGCACTTCCTGTGTTTGAATCCTTATTATTGAAACCTTTGTGGAAGTTATTTAGCCCCTCTAATTTTAGGTTTCTTGCCTACAGAATAATATCTACCTGTTCAGGTTTACTCTTTGGATTAAATAGTTATACAAGGACTGTCCAGAAAAAAAGACAGCCATAAATGCCTCTGTTTTTCATATTACATGGCTGAATACTCTCTGGACAACTCTCATAGGTACAATACTCTAGGTACACAGTAAATACTCAGTAAATGTTAATTTCCTATGCTCAGCCTTTCTGCTGAGATGTTGTGTAAAGCAAAGTCTCTCTGTTTATATTCATGTCTCATCTCTTCCATGATTCATGACAGATTAGTACTGGAAGGGTCTTTTAAGATAATCTTATCCAATTGTTTTCAAATTCATTTTAAGAGCAGAACCTATAGTTCAAAGAAAAACTTGGAACTTCAATAGCTTCATCAGCCAAAGTAGAGCTTTTGGAGTTTAAGTGGTGATCAGAGTTATGGGGAGAGCAGAGCTCCAGCATTTCAGGCTCTGCTTTCACCCTCCTTAGTCTAATTGTGTTATCATCACTGAATCCTCTTCTACACCCTTTCAGCATGGATTTCAAAGGATGTCCTACACACACTTTAAATCTCCACTTAGACACTAAAACCTCAATAATGCCTTTCCAGAATCAGCCAGAATTAATCTCTTTTCCAATTCTCCATTGGCAATGTCAGTCTCTATGATACCATTTATCAAATTTTCCTTGGTATTAAATTTCTATTTATCAATGCCTATTCTCTCTAAAAAAATAATGACATATATCCAACTCTTAGTAATTGCCAGGAACCATTTGTATTGATAAGCTCATTTATTCTTCTATATACCTATTTTTTACACCAAGTTTTTTAGAGATGGATCCCATGTTTTAATTACGTCTGCATTCCCCACAGTGGGGGATTTAAACATAGGAAGCCCTCAATTACTGCTTATTGGATTGTTAAGTAAAGGAGCAGCAATAAATCCAAATCATATTAAGGGCTAGTAAGTCATGGAAAAGATTCCTAATAAAATATTTTCTTTGTTTTATCAAAGTTGTCCTCTTTATAAAGTAACTTGAGATATTTCACAAATCCTGACCTCATTGATTTATGTCATTCTGTCATGATGTGCTTACCTGATTTCTTCAGCAAATACAGGCATTCTAATCCTCCTTTCATTTTTTCTCCACCATTTGAAGGAAAAGGAGACAGAAAAACCATCTTCTACACACTTAATACCTCAAAATATGCAAACAATTTGAAAACCTTTATACTACATACTAAAGCATGCCTACATTAAATACAGAAGAATGGGTGAATGTTCACAAAAATTGTTTTATGAAATCAACCTAGGAAACTAACATTAGGAAATTTTATTTGGAATCACAGAATTGCTATACTTTGTAAAGGGGAATAATTGAGGAGAAATAATTGGAAAAGGCTTTGAAAATACACTGTCAAATTCAAATGAGAGAAAACATCAAGAGTAGCAGGAAAATGTAAGAAACTCAGGACAACTTATTTTCTGCCTTGTAAGACAAGATTATTATGTGGGTATGCTTCAGTAGCTAATTGCCATGCATAGTAACATATAACAAAGACAGTAATCAGATGCCATAATGCTTGCAAGGGGAAGTTTGTTTTTAATAATGTGAAAGCATTTTAAGTCTTATGTATTTAACTTTCCATATTACACAAGAATACATAAGATGTACAGAAAATGTCATTTTCCACTCCATAAATATAAGTAAATTATGATGCATAGATTTTTAACTCATACTTTGGTGCCTTGCTTGTGGTATTGGTCAAAGATTGATAATCAGAGATGAGGTTGGTAGGAATTTAATTGTATTTAAGATATAATAATAAGATACAATAATATCAATATTTAGAGAAGTGAATCCTGCCATGTTTGTTTTTTATTAATACAAGTTTTAGTCCTATCATTTAAAAATCATTAAATATTTAATTCTTAACTGATGATAAAAGGGAAAAAAAGCAAGGTTTTAATGATGGTTGCCATATCCCATTACAAGGCCAATATAGATATACTTTTCATGTTGTGGATCTAGGATCAAACTTAGGTTGGTGCACCTTAAACTTAGGCCACCATCCATTCAGACCTTTGTAACTTTTTAATCTTGTGAAATGACAAGTCTCAAGAATCAAAGCAAGGATGACAAATTCTGTGCAAACAGAATTTGGTTTGCATACTTAAAAGGAAGGGGGCTGACTTGTATAACACCATTGCACAGACTGAAGCTGCTAATGCTGATAAGACAATAGCTACAAAAGCATAAACTGGCTTTAAAGGCAATAAAAGAGGCAAATAGCATGTTTGATTAATGCTTATTCTAGCTAGCAGGAAATGTATAATATTTAGGGAAGGAAAGCAGCAAACCACCTACCCTTAAATCAAAATTTTGAAATGGTCATCTACTAATTGTCTTACTATAAAACCTTCACAAGTATTCCTGGACAAATTTCCTCAGAGAAGCTTTGTTGAATTCTATGATCAAAATAGTATTCCTTCCCATCTGTATTTGTGGCAGCAAACATGAGGAAGAACTATAAGGCAGGATGGGAAAGAGCTCTGTAATGTACTATATAAAACATTACATTAAATGCATTTTTATGGGGTAGGGTTTGGTGTGATCTGTTAAAGTTATGTTGTACATCCACTGAAGAAAACATTTCCTTGTACCAAGATGTCACTTGTGGTTTATGGTTGTTTTTCATAACACATTGGTTATTGTGGCTCCTCTCCAGAAATGTGACACCCTTATACACCAGTGGTCATCATCTACAGTGTGGCCACACCTTGGTGTGTCACAATCAATTGGGAGTTGGATTGCAAGTAATTCATTTCTCTTATTAAGTTAATGGTCTGAATTTTGTGAATGATTGCCTGTTTTAGTAAATTAGACCTAGTTCAAGGTTATCTTTATGAAAATGTTGCTCCCATTCACTTCCATTCTGAAATGCTTGCTTGATTAGGAGATAATGAAGTGGGAACTTGCATAAGTCCAATTAAGCCTCTGGGAGCAAAACCCTGAGTGTGAACATCTTCTATCATGTACTCTATGTCCCAGTGGATACGAGGTGGGTAATTGCCAAGCTACTCCATTGTTGCGGTGAGAAACTCAGATATGAATTGGAGCCCCCTTTCAGGAACATAACCTCACACCAAGCCTGCTTATTCATTCACTGTACTGCTTCAATAACTCCTAAAATATTAAGTAATGGGTTACACTAAGTATGGACAATTTTATTCTTTCAAATGTACTTAGACGTCTGGATAACTGAGGCCACTCATTTGTTCAGTCTCTCAACAAACACTTACTGAGTACATTTTTTTTTCATGTGCCAAAGCAATACTTCAGAGACAGGGAATTTGCAACCATTGACACTTAAAAGATTAGGTGGATCTTGTTAGTTTGAGAGGTGGGTGTTGCATGAGCAAAGGCAAACAGAGGAAAATGCATGGAGTTTTCAGAGAAGAAAAGAAGTTCAGAGTGTCTGAAGCCCAGGGAAATTGGAGACGTCTTATGATATATATTTGGAAACAATTTGGAAGGACCCAAGCTGATGTCTGGGAGACCTAACTCAACTCTTAGTAGTTGAAACTCAGAAGTGACTGTGTTGCTACTCTATGATTTGCACTGATCTGTCACAGTATGTACTCAATAAATTTCTTCTTACACATCTGAATGTGGGTCTGTCTGTTACATTGAAAAACTGCCAGCATCCGTGGTCTGTCCAATTTTGCCACACAGACATTTGTCTCTTGGGTATGGTGCTGTTTTTCACATTTAAAAAATTGAGATATAATTAATATACCATAAAATTTACTCATTAAGGTGTACAATTCAGTGATTTTCAAAATACCTGGAATGTTGTGCAAGCTTCACCACAATCTATTTCTAGAACATTTTAAAAAAATAAATTTAAAATTTTTTATTGTTAAATATATTGGGGTGACATTGGTTGTAAAATTTATATAGGTTCCAGGTGAACAATTCTACAATATATCATCTATGTGTTGTGTTCATCACCCAGAGTCAGTTCTCTTTCCATCACCATAAATTTGAAACCCTATCCCTTCTCTCACACCCACTCCCACCATACCCTCAGATAACCACTGACCATTACACTATTGATTGTGTCCATGAGTTTTTGTTTCTTTGCTGCTTTCAACTTTCTGTTACACCTATGAGTGAAATCACATTGTTCTGGTATTTTTTCTGTCAGGCTAATTTCACTTTGCATATTGGTCTCAAGATCCATCCACATTGTCATAAATGGCACTATTTCATCATTTTTATGGCTGAGTAATATTTCATTGTGTATATGTACTACAGCTGCTTTAGTCAGTCATATATTAAAGGACATTTTGGCTATTTTCATGACTTGGCCACCATGAATAGTGCTGTGATGAACATTGGGGTACATATATCTTTGCAGACAGAGGATTTCAAATTTTTTGGGGTTGATACCCAATTATGGGATTGCCAGGTCATATGGTACTCTATTCTTAGTTATTTGAGGAACCTCCCTACTGTCCTTCCTAGTGGATGTACCAGTTTGTGTTCCCACCAGCAGTGTATGGGGGTTCCTTTTTCTCCACACCCTCTCCAGAACGCGGTATTCCTTGTCTTGTTGATAATAGCCTTCAAACAGGTGTGAAGTGATATCTCATTGTGGTTTTGATTTCCATTTCCCTGATAGCTAATGAGGTTGAACATATTTTCATGTCTGCTGGCCATTTGTATGGCTTCCTAGGAGAAATGATTGTTCAGGTCCTCTACTCATTTTTTAATTGGATTGTTTTTGTTGTAGTTGTTGAGTTGTACAAATTATATATTTTAGATATCAGCTCCTTATAAGAGGCTGTGTTTGAAAATAATTTTTCCATTTGCTTGGTTGTCTCTTTGCTTTGTTGATAGTTTCTTTTGCTGTGCAGAAGCTTTTTAGTTTGATATAATTCCATTCATTTGTTTTTGCTTTTACTTCCCTTGCCTTTGAGGTCAGGTTCATAAAGTCCTCATTAAACCCAAAGTCTATAAGTTTAGCACTGATGTTTTCCTGTATGCAGTTTATTGTTTTGGGTCTCATGTGGAGGTCTGTAATCCATTTCGAGTTAATTTTGGTATACGATGAGTGTTCGCAGTTCAGATTCATTCTTTTGCATGTGGTTTTCAAATTTTTCCAGCACCATTTATGTCCTTCCAATGCTTTTTACTGAAGAGGCTTTATTTCCCTATTGTATATTTTTTGGTTTTTTGTCACAAATTATCTGTCCATATATTTGTATGTTTATTTCTGGCTTTTTTATTCTGTTTCGTTTGTCTGTGTGTCTTGCTTTTCTGCCAATACCAACCTGTCTTGATTATTGATGCTTTGTAGTATAGATTGAAATCTGGGAGTGTCATGCTGCTAGCCTTATTCTTTTTACATAGGATTGCTTTAGTGATTTGGGGTCTCTTTTTATAGGACTCTGAAGATTCTTTTCTCATTTCTTGAAAGAATGTCTGTGAAAATTTGATGGGAATTGCATTAAATTTGAATATTGTTTTGGGTAATATAGCCATTTTAAATATGTTGATTCTTCCAATCCTTGAACATAGAATATCTTTCCATTTCCTTGTGTCCTCTTCAATTTCTTTTAGTAGTGTCCTGGACTTTTCCATATATAATGTGGTTGTGTCCACATTCATTGTTAAGTTTATTTCTAGGTATTTTATTCTTTTAATTGTGATGGTAAAAGGTATTGTTATTGTCATTTCTTTTCCTGAAGTTTCATTCTTGGTATATAGAAATGCAATTGATTTTTTTAAAATTCATTTTTATTGATAGACTTTTTGGGGTGACATCTGTTAGCAAGATTTACATAGGTTTCAGGCGTACAATTCCACAGTGCATTGTCAACTTGTTGTATAATAAGTTCACCACCTATTGTGACTTCTCTTTCCATCACCCTATATCTAGCTTCCCCTCCCTCCTCTCCCACCCCTTCCCCTTTCTCCCCTCACTAACCCACTGATCCCCAAATAACATTATACTATTGATTGTGCCCATGGGTTGTTTGTTTGTTTGTTTGTTTATTTATTTATTTATTTATTTATTTATTTTTGAGTTCTCTTTCCATCACCTTGTATTTTGCTTCCCCTCCCTCCTCTCCCATCCCCTCTCCTTTCTCCCTTCCCTAACCCACTTGTCCCCAAATAAACATTAAACTATTGATTGTGTCCATGGGTTGTTTGTTTGTTTGTTCATTTCTTTTTTCTTTGTTGCTTACAGGTTTTATATTCTGCATATAAGTGTTGTCATGCAGTTCTTTGTTTTTTCTGTCTGGCTTATTTCACTAAGTATGATGATCTCCAGGTCCATCCATTTTGTTGCAAATGGCAATATTTCATCTTTTCTTATAGCTGGGTAATATTCCATTGTGTATAGGTACCACAGCTTCTTTATCCAGTCATCTGTCGCAGGATGCTTTGGTTGTTTGCATGTATTGGTTACTGTGAACACCGCTGCAATGAACATTGGGGTACATAAGTCTTTGTGGACAAAGGTTTTCAAGATTTTTGGGTAGATCCCCAGAAGGGGGATTGCTGGGTCATATGGTAGCTCCATTCCGAATTTTCTGAGGAAACTCCACACTGTCTTCCACAGTGGTTGTACCAATTTGCATTCCCACCAGCAGTGTACCAGAGTTCCTTTTTATTCACATCCTCTCCAGCACTTGTTATTCCTTGTCTTGTTGATAATAGCCATTCTCACCGGTGTGAGGTGGTATCTCATTGTGGTTTTGATTTGCATTTCAGGGAAATGCAAAGCAATTGATTTTTATACATTGATTTTATATCTTACAACTTCATTGTATTTGCTTATTATTTCTTTTTTTCCTTTTTTTTTTTGTTGTTGATTCCCTGGCCAGGAATCTAACCCAGGCTGCGGTGGGGCAAGCGCTGAAGCCTAGCCACTAAACCACCAGGTAACCCATGTTTATTATTTCTAATAGTTGTTTGGTGGAATCTTTAGAATTTTCTATATAAAGGATCAGGAAATCTGCAAAAAGTAACAATTTAAGTTTTTCTCTCCCAATTTGGATGCCTTTTATTTCTTTCTTTTGCCTGATTGCTCAAGCTAGAACTTCTAGTACTATATTGAAGGACTGTGGCAACAGGGAACATCCCTTTCTCATTCCTGATTTTAGGAGAATAAGCTTCACTTTTTTTTCATTCATGAGTGTTTGTCATATATAGCCTTTATTATGTTGAGGTACTTTCCTTCTATACACATTTTATTCAGTGTTTTGATCATAAATGGATGTTGTTCCTTGTCAAATGCTTTTTCTGCATCAATTTGTATAATCCATGGTTTTTATCTTTTAGTTTATGTGGTGTATCACATTGATTGATTTGCATATGTTGAATAATCCTGTGTTCCTGAGATGAATCCCACTTGATTGTGATGTATAATTTTTTCCAATGCATTATTGTATTCTATTTAATAGTATTTTGTTTACAATTTTTACATCTGTGTTCATCAGAGATATTGGTCTATAGTTTTCTTTTTGTGTTATTCTTACCAGCCTTCAGTATTAGGGTTATGTTGACCTTGTAGAATGACTTGGAAAGTATTGCCTCTTCTTCAATTTTATGGAAGATTTTGGAAAAGTAGGCATTATTTCTTCTTTGAATGCTTGGTAAAACTTGTTGATGAAGCTGTCTGGTCAGGGACTTTTTCCTTAGGGGATGGTTTGGATGCAGGTCTTGGTTCAGTCTTGGTAGACTATATGTTTGTGGAAACTTGTCCATATCTTTAAGGTCGTTAACTTTGGTGGCATATAGTTTTTCAGAATATTTCCACAGGATCCTTTGTATTTCTGTGGTGTCACTCATAATTTAACCTGTTTTATTTCTAAATTTTGCAAATTGGTATTTTTCTCTTTACCCCTTGGTGATCCAAGCCAGGGGTTTTTCAATTTCATTGATTTTGTTTCAAAGAACCACCTTTTTGTTGCATTAATTTCCTGTATCATTTTTTTGCTCTCTATATCATTACGTTCTCCTCTAATTTTTATTTTTCTTTCCTTCTGCTACTTTGGACTTCTTTGTTCTTCTTTTTCTAGTTCTTTAAGATAGAATGTTAGGTTGTTTACTTACACTTTTCTTGTTTTTTTGAGATAGGCCTGTAATTATATAGATTTCCCTGTTATTGCTGCTTTTGCTGCATCCCAATAATTTTGATACATTGTGTTTTCATTTTCATTAATTTCTATGTATTTTTAAATCTCTTGTTTGATCCAGTCATTTTCTAAGTAACATTGTTGTTTACTCTTTATGTATGTATGGTTTATTCTGCATTTCTTTTTGTAGTTGATCTCCAATTTAAAGGATTTGTGGTCTGAGAATATTCTTTGTATGATTCTAGTCTCCTTGAATTTGCTGAGGCTAGTTTGCTGTCACAACATATGGTCTGTCCTTGAGAATATTTTGTGTGCACTAGAATAGAATGTATTGTCTTGTGTTTTAGGAGGGCATGTCCTGTAAATGTCTATTATGTCCAATTATTGTAATGTATCATTTAGATCTGATAATTCATTATTTATTTTCTGTTTGGGTAACCTGTTTCTGGCTGTGAAGGGTGTGTTTTAGTCTCCTACTATAATTGTGTTTTAGTCACTTTCACATTTTAGATCTATAAGTACTTGCTTCATAAATTTTGGTACTTCCTCTTTGAGTGCATATATATAGTGATGAGTGTTATGTCTTCTTTTTGTAGAATTACCCCCTTTATCATTATGAAATATCTATTTTTATCTCTTATTACCTTTTTTATCACGAAGTTTGTTTCATCAGATTTAAGTATGCCTACTCCTGGTTTTCTCTGGATGCCATTTGCTTGGTCTATGGTTTTCCACCCTTTCACTCTGAGTCCATGTTTGTTCTTGTGGCTGAGGTGTCTCTCTTGGAGACAGCATATAGAAGGTTTTGTTTTTTAATTCCATCAGCTATCTGTACATTTTTATTGATGTGTTAAGTCCTGTTAATTTTCCTTCTGGTTCATTTTTGTTTGTTTGTTCACATATAATAGTTCTGTTTTTTGTTTGTTTGTTTGTTTTGGAATAGTTATCATGAGGTTTACGAAAAGGAAAGTTTTATACATGTAGTGACCTCTTTTCTTAAGGATATTTTTAAAATTTCTGTTCCCTTTTGGGAATTTAAATCTTTAATTCTTTCCTTTTTAAGTTTTTGTTGTCCCAAATTTTTGCCATTTATTTTGGCTTTTCATTTCATGTCAAATATTTTCCTTCAGTATTTCTTGGAGTAGTGGTCTTGTGTTGGAAAATTCCCTGGGCTTCTGCATGTTTGAAAAAGTTTTTTCTTCCTCCTTCATATCTAAAGGATAACTTGCTGGGTGGATTATTTTGGCTGGTTTATTTTCTCTTTTAATATTTCAAATATATCATTCCACTCTCTCCTGGCTTGAAGAGTTTTTGCTGAGAAGTCTGATGACCACCTGATAGTCTTTCCTTTGAAGGTTATAATATTTTCCTGTGGCTGCTCGGAGAATTCTTTCTTTGTCTTTGGTTTTTGACATCTTCAGTATGATGTAACTTAGAGAAGTCTGATGGGGTTCAGGTAGCTGGGGTTCTTATTTTCTTTTTGAATTTGGGGTTCTAGATCTTTCCATAGCTTTGGAAAGTTCTCATCTACTATTTGTTTGATTAACCTCTCATTAGAATTTTGTTCTGTTTCTTCTGGTATTCTATTCTAATGTTCTTTCTAATGGAGTTACATAGTTGTTGTAGAGATCTTTCTCTTTTTATTAGTTTTCAATTCTGTGTCTTTTTCCTTCTGTTTAATTTCAATGTTTTTATCTTTAATGCCACTAATTCTTTTCTCAATATCATCGGTCCTGCTTTCTATGGTAGTTAATTAATTATCCATTATTTATTTTGGGCATTGTTTATTTCCAGAATTTTTTTCATTCTTTTTTATAGTTTCAATTTCTTTGTTAAAGTGTTCCTTTGTTCAGAGATTTCCTTTCTGAGATTATTTATCTGGGTCTAAACATTGTGCCAGTATTCCTTGAATTCCCTGAGTATTTTTAGAACTGCAGTCTTGCATCTTGCATTGTGTCACTTTATTATATATTTCCAAATCTGTATGTTCCTTTTCTAGAGATTTTCCATTTTCTCTCTAAGATGCTTTACTCTAGAGGGAAATTACTATAGTTGATGTGTTTACCGTCCTGGGCATATGAATCTTTTCCCCTGGCAGATAAAGAAAGGTCTTTTTTTTTTTCACTTCCCATTTGGTGTTGCTGAAGTGACTTATAGTATTTCCTCTTGGTTGCTCAATTTTCTCACTCTTGGAGATTTCCTAAAGGGTGGGATTCTCCTCCTTGATTCAGTTGCCTTGTTTCAATGTGCCTTCTCTTGTGGTTGGCAATGATATTCTCTGCCTCTGAGATCAGTGCAGGCAGAGACTGCTGTGTCTCTGTTTTACAGATTCACTGATCCTTACTGCTTGTTCCCATGGGGGTAGTGTTTGCTGGGAAGGGCTCAGGACTTGTTTGTGGCACAAGGTAATGGTGGTTTAGGGGAGAGCAAGAGGAAGCATTCGGACTTTCTGTTAACAGTTTCTGTCTAGGTAGGGGCAGTGTGGTTCCTTGCTGCTGTTTGTCTTGAGGTTGCTTGCTACCCCAGGTGCTGGCTTACCTGTAAAAGAGGCCTGTCTTTCCCTCAGGTGCTCTCAGGGCAAGAACAGGTGCACTCTGCTACATAAGCCCTCTCCTCTGTCAGGAGAGTGCTGAGCCATGCCTGGTGCATGCTGCAATATGAGCCTGACCCTCTGTCAGGAGTGAACCAGAGCTGGGGCAATGCACGGTGCAAAGCAAGCTTGGCCCTCCATTTGTAGTGCACTGAAACCATCAGGCATCATCAACACCACCTTTCGCTCTTCTCTCAAGTCCATGTGTCAACTGGAATTGTGTTCTGTTCTGGTCAGCAACCCCCAGCCTGTTGACCCTTAATCTCAAGCTCATTGAGGACCAATTTGTGGGCAAGTCCTATACCTATTGGTTCCTAGTTTTGGGCCATGTTCAGCTAGATCCCTATTTTCACCCTGAGCACTTTAGCAAGACTTTGTTCAGGCCCTATCACATCCAGGGCATGGCACTCTGGCTGTGGCTTTAGCACTCCTCTGCTCAGGCATGGGTTTTATCTCTTCCCCTCTTGGGGCTTCTACTGTCCACTCCTCCACCGACCTGGGATCATGCTGCTTTTCAGCTTATTTCCCCCAGCCCCTTCCTTGGTTCTTCTTCTGCCAGCCCTGAATCATATTTTGCATCCCTGTCTTTGCACTCCTCCCTTCCCTTTGCTCCCATTCACCTCCCTTTCTCTGATCTTTAAGTGTTTTCTTGTGGTGGGTGGGCCTCCCTGCTGTGTCTCTTGGGGATTCTCTTGTCAGATTTTGACTGTTCAGTTGGGAAATTTCCAGGAGAGGTTTCAAATATGTCCTCTCATACCACCATCTTGATTTCCATCTACAAGGCAATGTTCCAGAAGATTTCTATTAATCCAAGGTTAAGGTAAACTCTGTACATTGTTAGCAGTCACTCTTTATTTTCCCTTTCCACCTCCTTAGGTAATCACTAATCTACTTTGTTGTTTAAGATGTATCTAAATATATACTCAAAATATTTCATGTAAGTGGCATCATACAATATGAAGCCTTTTTTCATGACTTCTTTCACTTATAGCAATGTTTTTAAGGTTTACCCACATGGTAGTATGTATCAATACTTTATTCTTTTTTGGTAGAATACTACTTTATTGTTCCACATTTTGTTTATGTATTCATTATTGATGGACATTTGGGTTGCTTCCACCTTTTGGCTGTCATGAATAATGTTGCTGTGAACATTCATGTACAAATTTTTGTGTGGACATCTTTCTTCTGAGTATATACTTAAGAGTGAAATTGCTGGGTCATATGATAATCTATGCATATCTAACTTTCTGGTAGACCGCCAAAACATTTTCCAAAGTGGCAGCATCATTTTACAATCCTACCATAAATAGGATGGTTCCCATTTCTCCACACATCTGTCATTTTGATTATATCCTTTTTAATATGTGTAAAATAGTATGTCTTTGAGGTTTGATTGAAATTTTTCTAATGACTAATGGTGTTGAACATATTCATGTGCTTATTGGTTATTTATTTTTTTATTTATTTGAAAAATGTCTGGCCAGATTTTAAGCCTTCTTTTCAAATGGGTTGCTTGTCTTTTTATTGTTGAGTTGTAAAAGTTTTTCATATCTTTTAGATACTAGATCCTTATTAGATATATGATTTGTAAGTATTTTCTCTGATTCTGTGTTTTTTATTTTCACTTTCTTGGTCATAGGCTTTGAAAGACGAAGATTTTAATTTTGAGAAGGTCCAATTTATCTCATTTTTTTGTGGGTATAGTGCTGTTTTAAATGAAAGAACAGACCATGGAAATGGCCAGTACCAATGGGATTTCTAGGGGTTGACATGTAAGTGGAATTCTAAGGCTGGAAAGGCTAAATTATCTTTAATTCAATTACTGGATTTAGATAATATTTTGAAATTGGATAATCATTATCTAGTTGCCAAAAATTGTCTTGTTAACATGGTATATATAGAGACCTGGGGGAGAATGAAAAAGATTGTTACCTCTGGGTCTCCATTTTTCAATACCCTTGAATTGCAGGAATAGGATAGAAACCCAAGTGTTGGACAAGCGCAAGGGCATTTTGCTAAGCTAATAAATCAGCTTTGAACTCAAGAGTTAATTTGTAACTCACTTTTTAAAACTTTAGCCTTAATTTGAATCAAATTTGTATTTAAAAATAGTGCCTCCATTGGTAAGATTCTAACCAACATTTTAAATTGTGAACGTGGTTAAAGATTGAACACAATTTATTTTATTATTTTTTATTAACTTTATTGGGGTGACGTTGGTTTGTAAATTCACATAGTTTCCAGGTGTATTGTTCTTCATCCTCTATGTGTTGCATTGTGTTCTTGCCACCCAGAGTCAGTTCTCCTTCCATCACCATATACTTGAAACCCCCTCTCTCCTTTCTGATACCTTCCCCCTATTCTCTATTGTAACTACTAAATTATTGTCTGTGTCCATAAGGCTTTTTCTATTTTGATAGTTTATTTATTCTGCTTTTTAGATAACACATATAAGCTAGATCATATAGTATTTATCTTTCTTGGTCTGACTTAATTCACTTAGCATAATATCTTCTAGTTCCATCCATCTAGTTGCAAAGGGTAAGGTGTTATTCTTCTTTATGGCTGAGTAATACCCCTTTGTGTAAATGTACCACAGAGGAGTTCTTTGTCCAATTATTTAATGATGGACATTTAGGTTGTTTCCTTATCTTGGCTATTGTGAATAATGCTGCAGTAAATATAGGGTTGCATGTATTTTTTCAAATTAATGTTTTGGATTTCTTCAGATACATATCCAGGAGTAGAATTGGTGAATCATAAAGGAACACATTTTAAAAATTAAGACAAAGCTGTTGGAGACTGACTTGGAATGCTGCTGTATATAACATTATGAAGAAATTTTGAAGTTTTTAAAATAAGTTCGTGGTTGTGCTGAGTAGATCTTTGCTAATTTCTGCAACTTACTCTTGAGGATCTCTGTGTCTGAGCATTTTGCTCAGAGAATCATCAATTCTTAGAGTTGGAAGGAATCATAAATGTCATCTAACCTGAACCCTCATCCTTTTTACAAATCTTCTTTTCAACAATGAGTGGAATGGGGCAGGAAAAATCCCAGTAAGAATATTGAAGGGATAGGCAGCTTAAAAATGTTGTTATACCTACTCCAGAAAGGACAGGCACTAAAGGAAGGGAGAAAAATGAAATGGGGAGGGAGTTGAGTGAGACCAAAAGGGTTTGCATATTTTAAGGAAGGACAGCTTTTGAGATTGTTGTGTATAAAGTCATTATTTTTCCAAATTCCTCCAGTTAGATTTAATGACTTCTTTCTCCGGGGTCCTGTTCCATGTTATCAATTTTATTCCAGTACTGGTCACTATATGTTGTCTGTGGATATAGCTGTGTGTCCTTCTAGACCAGATTAGTAGGATTCAAAAAATGCTTGTTGAGATTATTTGCATGAGACAGGTGGAAGAGCCCTTGACCCATGAGGCACACTACTTCAACTTGCAGCCTACAGTGCTAAAGCTGGAGACTCAGATTGGTGAGTTGCTGACTCTAGTCAAAGGGGCTTCACAAGTTCAGCTTATTAATGGCACATACCTCTATTGTTAAGCAGACATATTTCATTTGATTAACTTTTCTTTGAATCCAGGGTACCAGGTCAGGTTTCACTCAGCTGCTGGAAAGAAAACAGTTAGAACCCATCCTAAGCAGCCAGGAAGCAAACCTGTGCTACCCATTCCCTTCCAGGGCCTGATGGAATAGATTTTACTTCTGGGGTCCTTGGGTAGTTCTTCTGAAAAAAAATCTCAGGCTGCCTTGCTGTTGGTAATCATAGTCAAAATTGCCATTGCTCTTATGAATTATTTCTTCAACAACTGTATCCACGTCTACTGTCTACTAGGTATTGGGGCTGGAGAAATGAAAGAAATACAGTCTTGTTCCAAAAGAGCACACGGTCTAGTGTAGGAGATCAGGGATTACAAGACAGAGTCATGAGTGTTGTTGTGGGGGAAGCACACAGAGTGTCATGGGAGCACAGAGAAGAGGTACCATTCTCATCAATGAGACTGCTGAAACTTCCTGGAGGAAGTGCTTTCTGAACTGAGTCCTGAAAGAGAAACCAAGTTATTAGACAAAACCAAAAATGAAAGTTCACCCCAATTAAAGGCAATAATACAAAGTCTGACAGTTGTGTTTGCAAAATTGACACTGCGCACTTACATTGGCAACACTGTACAAACAACTCGGTAAGGTTTCATAACCTTGGTATATCTGTGTCTCACAGCTGTGTTCATGTCAATGTGTGATGATGTCTTGCTGAATGGCATTAATTATTGTTGCATGTGTTTTTGTGCTCTCACAAGAATGCCATAGCTTGAATTAGAGCAATGAACAAACATTAAATTTCTTGTTATACTTGGCAAGACTGGAAGGGAAATCAGGAACATATTAATGAAAGTTTATGGGGATAATGCCATGAAGAAAATGGTAGTGCACAAATTGATTAAACATTTTTCTGAAGGGAGAGAATGCATCACTAATGAAGAGAGGTCAGAGTGGTCAGTAACAAGCAGAACTGATAAATGCATTGGAAAATTTACGGAATTGTGCATAAAAATCATCAGCAGACTGTGAAAAGCATAGCAGATCAGGTAAACATTGATAGAGAAACAGTCCAGACAAATCCTAATTTGAAACCTTGGCATGAGAAAGGTGTGTGCAAAAATGGTCCCAAAGGAGCTCACTGATCAACAAAAGTGAGAGTTGAAGTTTGCCAAGACCTTTTTGAGAGGCAAGATGACATTTTGGGCCATATTATCACTGGTGACAAAACACTGATGTACCAATACAGCCCTGAAACAAAGCATCGAAGTGCACAGTGGAAGTCAGCCAATTTTCCATGACCAAAAATGTCCTTCCAGTCCAAATTAAGAGTCAAAACTTTATTGCTAACCTTTTTTTGATATCAGAGGAATTGTTCATTCTGAGTTTGTACCAACTAAACAGTCAACCAAGTATACTATTTGGAAGTGCTGAAAAGGGCACATGAGAAAGTTAAATGAAAACGATCTGAACATTTTGCCAAAAACTCATGCCTTTGGCATATGATAATGCACCAGTTCACATGGCACTGTCTTCATTGGCCCACACTCCCTGCTCATCAGGTCTGACACCTAGTGACCTTTCTCTTTACCTGAAGAGAAAGGAAATATTGAAAGAAAGACATTTTAATTACCTTCAAGACATCAAGGGTAATACACTGACAGCTCTGACTGCTATTTCAGAAAAAGAGTTCTAAAATTAATTTGAAGGGTGGACTAGGTGCTGGCACTGGTGCATAGCTTCCTAAGTGGACTACTTCAAAGGTGATCATAGTGATATTCAGCAATGATATATGTAGCACTTTTTCTAAAATGAGTTCATAAACTTTTTTAAATTTTAATTTTATTAAATTCATTGGGGTGATATTGGTTAGTAAAGTTACATAGGTTTTAGGTATACAGTTCTTCATCATCAATGTGTTTCATTGTGTTCTCACCACCTAAATTTATTTCTCTTTTCATCACCATATATTTGTCAGGTCTCATATGTGCAAAGTTAAGGATGGGAGAGATGAGCTTAACTGCAGTGTAAGATGTGAGGAGGGGAGCAGAGTGTGAGGATGATGATGGTGATGATGATCATGATGACGATAAGAATAATAAATAATAATAATAATGCAGGTAACAATGACATAACACTATGTGTGAAACACTCTGTTCACTCTTTTTAATTTTTTTCATATGTGAAAATATTTTATTGTTAGACTTATTGGGGTGACATTGGTTAGCAAGAATTACATAGGTTCCACATATACAATTCTACATTGCATCGTCTATTTGTTGCATTATATGTTTTTCACCCAGTGTGAGTTCTTTTTCCATTACCATATGTTTGGTTCCCTGTCCTTCCTCTCCAACCCTTCCCTATCCTCCCACACCCTTCCCTTACTCCCAAACAATCCTTAAACTATTGATTGTGTCCATGAGTTTTTGTTTGTTTTTTTGTTTGTTACTTTCAATTTTATATTCCACATATAAGTGAAGTCATAGCATTCTTGATTTTTCTGTCTGGCTTATTTCGCTTAGCATGATGATCTCTAGCTCCATCCATTTTGTTGCAAGTGGCAGTGTTTCATCTATTCTTATAGCTGAGTAATATTCCATTGTACATATGTACCCCGGCTTATTTATCCAGTCATCCATTGAAGAGCACTTTGATTGTTTACATGTCTTGGCCTCCATGAAAAGTGCTGCAATGACCATTGGGGTACATAAGTCTTTGTGGATTAAGGTTTTCAAGTTTTTGGTATAGATACCCAGAAGGAGAGGATTGCTGGGTCAGACAGTAACTCCATTCCTAATTTTCTGAGGAACATTCACACCAGTTACATAGCAGTTTTACCAATTTGCATTCCCACCAGTGGTGTGCAAGAGTTCCTTTTTCTCCAGATCCTCTCCAGCACTTGCTATTCCTTGTCTTGTTGATAATAACAATTCTAACAGGTGTGTGGTGGTATTGCTTTGTTGTTTTGATTTGCCATTTCCCTGATAGCTAATGAAGTTGAACATTTTTTTATATGTTTGTTGGCCATTTGTATTTCTTCATGGGAGAAGTGTCAGTTTAAGTCCTCTCTTTTTAATTTTTTAAATGTTTTCTTTATATTTTACTTATTTTAACATTCAGTTTTCTTTATATTGATTTCAGGTGTACAGCATAGTGCTTAGACATTTATAAAGTTTAAGAAATGATCACAAGAGAGTGGATGTCCAGTTTGTGACCGTTAGTCTCTATCGTGCTTGAGAAAAGAGCAGTATAAAAATGGGTGGGGGTGGGGAGTTCCCTGATGGTGTAGTGGCTTAAATCTTCGGCGTTGGCACTGTCAGTGCTGTGGCCTGGGTTCGATTTCCAGTCAGGGAGCTACCCACATACCAAAAAGCAAAAAAAAAAAAAAATGGGTGATGTTGAGAGGGGCAAGAAGACTTTTTGTTCAGAAATGTGCCATACAGAGGATAAGGGAAGCAAGCACAAGACTGGGCCAAATCTCCATGGTCTGTTTTGGCAAAAGATGTATGAGGCCCCTGGATTTTCTTACATGGATACCGACAACAACAAAGACATCACCTGGGGAGAGGACACACTAATGGAGTATTTGGAGAATCCCAAGAAGTACATCCCTGGAACAAAAATGATCTTCACTCTACAGAAAGGGAAGACTTGATGACATATCTCAAAAAGGTGACTAAGGAGTAATACTTAGCCATTGCCTTATTTGTTACAAAAAGGAAATATCTCATGACATTTTTTATGTGTACCATATTTAAATTGATCTCATATTCCAGAATTCAAGTCATGAATGGCTGATAGAACATTTCTTTTGGGCAGTCCTGATTTGCATAAGATTGGCTTATGGTTAAGTGAATATGGTCAGCTTTTTGAACTTTGATAATTTTGGTTCAACAAGTGCTATCAATGTTTTCCCCTTCTAAAGATATGAGGGGGAGTGATTAATAATGTTCAACTTTTCACTGAGATAGTTAATGCCATTTCAAAACCTTTTTGAGATTGGTTTTGCATTTAGATTTATATAAGTGGTTATTTTAATATGTTTAAACAGTGAGGAAATCCCTTCGTGTCTCAAAGAACAGCAAAACTCCATTGTGTTTCAAGTTTTGTTCATTAGCATGTTAAAAGACAAGGGCTGAAGATAAAGTAGTGGTGTACACTTTGTATTTTTGGTCTTAACTATACCAATGTAATTAAAATTCCCTATATCTAATCTGTTGCTTTTTACTTACTGAAAGGCATTTTAGTTGGTTTATGTATAATACAAATAAAGAATATTTAACACTTCTCAAAAAAAAAGAAGTGATCACCCTGACTAGTCTAGTATCACACTATGCATTATTACCATATTTTATTATATTCCCTATGCTTTACAGACCCATGACTATTCTGTAACTATCAATTTGTACTTCTTAATCACTTGACCTTTTTCAACCTGCCCCCAAAGCCCTCCCACTTATCATTCTGATAAATCTAGTACCCATCTGACACCATACAGAGTTATTACAATATTATTGACAATATTCCTTATGCTATACCCTACATCCTGTGACTACTGTGTAGCAACAAATTTGTACTTCATAATCTCTTCCCCTTTTTCACTGACCTCCAAAGTCTCTCGCACCTGCCAATCACCAAAATATTCTCTTTATCTATGAGTTTGTTTCTGTTTAGTTTATTTTGTTCTTTAGATTCCACCTATAAGCAAAATCACACTGCATCTGTATTTCTCTGACATACTCCACTCAGCATAATACCCTCTATGTCTATCCATGCCACCTCAGGTGGCAAGAACCCATTTCCTTTCATGGAAGAGCAATATTCCATTGTATATATTTACTACCTCCTCTTTATCCATTCATCTGTTTATGGACACCTAGGCTGCTTTGCCATCTTGGCCATTGTAAACAATTCTCCAATGAGCATATGGATGCATTTGTCCCATAAAAGTAGAATTTTTAGATTTCTTCAGATAAATACCTAGAAATGGGATTACTGGGTTCTTCTTTGTCTCTTGTTATAGCCTTTATTGTATGATAAAGTATTGCTACCTCAGTTTTTATTGTTTCTTAGTTTCCATTTCATGAAATATATTTTTTCATCACTTTACTTCAAGTCTCTGTGTCTTTTGATCAGAAGTGAGTCTCTCACAGGCAGGATATATAAGGGCCTTGTTTTCTTATCATTCCACCATCCTATCTTTTGTGTGGATAATTTAATTCATTTGCATTTATAGTAATATTGTGGATAGATATGTAGTTATTGCCATTTTATTATTAATATTTTTATCTCTTCTTCTCTTTCTTCTTCTTAAGTCCTTTGAATGTTTCTTTTAGTATTGGTTTGGTTGTTATTAATTTTTTAACTTTTTCTTGTCTGGAAAGCATTTTATATATACCTCAAGTCTAAATGATAGATAGCTCTCTTACGTAGAGTAATCTTGGTTGTAGGTCCTTACTTTTCATTGCTTTGAATATTTTATGCCAATCCTTTCTGGCCTGAAAAATTTCTGTTGAGAAATCAGCTATTAGCCTTATGAGAGCTCCCTTGTGGGTGACTAACAACTTTTCTCTTGTTTCATTTTTTAAAGATTCTCTCTTTATCTTTAGCCTTTGGCATTTTCATTATTATGTGGCTTGGTGTGGGCCTCTCTGAGTACTTCTTGTTTGGGTCTCTCTGTGCTTCCTGGGCTTATATGTTTATTTCTTCACCAAGTTAGGGAAATTTTCTATTATTCTTTCTTCATATAGGTTTTCAATTTCTCGCTCTCTCTTTTCTGGTACCCTTATGATGACAAAGTTTGTACACTTGAAGGAGGCTCCTTAAACTATCTTCATTATTTTTGGATTCTTTTTTCTTTTTGCTGTTCTGGTTTGGTGTTTTATGCTACCTTGTCTTCTAAATAGCTGATTTGACTCCCTGCTTCCTCTAATTTACTGTTGATTTTCTCTAATGTGTTTTTAATTTCAGTTATTGTACTCTTTATGACTTCTTTATGTTTTCTTATTCCCATTTTTGTGTTTCCCACCTCTTTTTTTAAGTTCTTACTGAAATCACTGCACATCCTTATAACCAGTGTTTGGAACTTTGCATCTTGTAGATTGCTTTTGTTTATTTTTCTGTAGCTTTGTTCTGTTATTTTATTTGTGACATGCTTTTCTCCCCATTTTGGCTACCTCCTGTGTTTGTTTCTATGTATTAAGTAGGGCTGCTATGCCTTCTAGTTTAGTAGGATGGTCTTATGTAGGAGGTGTCCTATGAGACTTACTGGTGTAGTCTCCTAAATCATCATAGCCAGATGTCCCAGGTGTGTCCCTTGTGTGGGTTGTATGTCTCTTCGTGTTCTAATTGACCCATGATTACTGTTTGCACTTCAGTGTGAGGGATTGTTGCTCAGATTGATGGGTTGTAAGGACTATCTATAACTCTCTTGGAGGAGCTATTGTGCAGGAGCTGACAGTAAAAAGCAAGATTCACTTGAGCGGGGCTCTGATGCCTGGCTAGTCTTCCCTTTTGGGTGTTTTATCTTGGAGGTGGCTGGGTAATGCTTGGGCTTGGCCAAAAGCTGGCCTACTGACATGCCAGACATGGGACCTTCTGTGAAAGAATCCCTGCAGGTCAAGTTTGGCCTCAACCTGTGCCCTGCCCAGGGCCACCTGGTATGAGGCACAAAGCAATCCAGAGATGGCCGCCACTGGCACCGAACTTGCAGATGCCTCAGAAGGCCAAGCTTCAAACTGAGCCTGGCTATCACTAGTGCCAGTTTTGGGGCTGCCCATCTAGAGATATGGTACACACTGAAGTCAGATGCTGCTTGTTTGGGTTTTGTGAACCTTTGAGAGATTTTTGGAAAATCTGCAGCATGACGCAAAACAGGTTGTTTGTATGGAAATGGCACTCGAAGTAACTGAGATATGCCCCAAATTTGGGTGGAGTGGGGTCTCAGAGAATCACTAGGGCAGGGTAGAGGAAAGGTATTAGCCAGCTTGATGGAGACTCAGATATGGCATTTGCCTTCATCTGCATGCAGTGAGGGGAAAGGCTCAAGAAAGAAATAATGGCTTCTTCCAGTTTCTCCTTCTGGGATAAAGCTGCTCCTCCAGCCCTCACCCTGAAGCCAAACAATTCAGTTCCTCCCCATATGTCCCTGGTGCCTTTTGAGTTGCTGTCCCAGCACTGGAGCTCAGATGAGAGACTATGTCAGTGAGTAAGTTTGTGCACAGGCCCTTTAAGAGGAGTATCTAGGGCTGCAGCTGCCCTTCTGCTTATTCAGCCACACTCTCCACTGGTTTTCATAGCCAGAAGTTTTGGAGACTTCTTTCCCTAACACTGGAACCCTGGTCTGGCAAGTCTAGTATGGGGCTGGGACCCCTTGCTCCTCTGGGCAGGACCTTCACCACCAAGATATTCATCTCAATTTTAATGGTCATATGTGGGTGTAGGACAATCTCATTCTGTCTCTACCCTTCCTGCCAGTTTTGAGGTGGCTTCTTATGTATGTTCATAGTTGTAGGGCTTTGGTTCAGCTAGAATTTAGGCAATTCTCAATAATGGTGGTTCTGTAATTTAGTTATAATTGGTGTGGTCTTGAGAGGAGGTAAACACAGTGTTTACCTCCTCCCCCACCTGACTGGAAATCCATGTGTTCAGTCTTTAACAGTTGATAACCCATTTAAATGTCAAAGCAAGAAAGCTAGTAATTTTAACAGCTAACATGCAATCAGCACAGCTCACACATCAGGCACTAGACTGAGTGATTTTTATGCACTAACTTAATCTTCATTATTATCCCAAATATCCAGGTCAGGCAACTGAGTTTCATAGCAATTTCAGTCATTGGCTCTCAGTCACATAGATGGGAAGTGGCAGAGCTGAGATTTTAACCTAGAAACTGCCTGATTCTTGACCACTAGGCTACAGAGGGGCAGCTATTTCATTTTAGTGTCTATTGGGCAGATACTACTATAGTAAAAAATAATTCCACATTAGGTGAGAATATCTACAACTAATTCAGGGTCCTGGAATTCTTTCTGTAATATGGCAGGTTATAATAAAACAATGCATGCCAAAATAGACCCTGAAATCAGCAGAGAGGTGAAAACTTGTTACTCCTGAAGAAGAATATTTCTGCACAAGATTAAGAGTTCAGAAAATGTTGCTAGACATTCATAAGAAACTCCAGGGTTCTGCAAGATCTTTTTACAAACACTTAAATCCGATCTAGCCAGAGTAAACAGACTGTCACAAATTGGTTTCCAATGCAGTGGTAAGCCCTTTGAAGAAAGGACCTCAAAAACCAATTTCCTCCCTGGCAAAGCTTGTACTGCTTAACCTAAGTTGCATCCACCTGCACTGCCTTGGGACTTGTGAGGCCACATCTATGACTCCAGGACTTCTGTTCTATTTGCACTTACACCTGGGTTCTGACCCTGGCTGGATTAGTTGTGTGACTATGGGCATGTCCCTTAACTTCTCTGAACTTATTTTCCTCATTTGTCATGTGGAGTTCTTAGTACTCACATTGCCAACCTCCTAAATATTGGGGGATAAAGAGGCAGTGTGCAAGCTGAGGCGTTGAGAATGCAAAAACATGAAATAAGTGAAAGCTGTGATTATTATTCTTTTCCATTTAACTTCTCTCCTGCACTGACATTTTAAAAAATATATATTTTTTATTTTTTCATTTGTAGTTAACATATAATATTATATTAGTTTCAGGTGTACAACATAGTGATTAGATATTTATATAACCTATGAAGTTATCACCCCAATAATTCTAGTATCCATCTGACACCATACAAAGTTTTTACAATATTATTGACTGTATTCCTTATGCTATAATTTACATTCCCATGACTATTTTGTAACAACTAATTTGTACTTCTTAATTCCTTCCCTGTTTTCTCCCATTTCTCTAACCCCTCCAATCTGACAACCATCAAAATGTTGTTTGTACCTATGAGTTTGTATCTGTTTTGATTGTCATTTATTTTGTTCTTTAGATTCCACATATAAATGAAATTGTATAGTATTTGTATTTCTCTGGCTGAATTATTGCACTTAGCCTAATATTCTCTAAGGTCATCCATGTTGTTGCAGATGGAAATATTTTATTCTTTTTTACAGCTGAGTAATATTTGACTGTATATATATATATATATATATATATATATATATATATATATATATATATACCACTTTTTAAAATTAAATTTATTGGGGTGATATTTGTTGGTAAAATTGTATAGGCTTCAGGTGCACAATTTTATAATACATTATCTATGTGTTGCCTTTTGTGCTCACTACACAGAGTCAGTTCTCCTTCCATCACCATATAATTGGCCCTCTTTCCTCCTCTACTACATTCATGACCCCTTCCACTCTGGTAACAACTAAACTATTGTCTGTATTCATAAATTCATTTTTAAAAATTTGTTTGTCTTGTTCTTTTGTTGCTTTCAGTTTTATATCCCACATATGAGTGAAGCCACATGATTCTTGATTTAGCTGTCTGACTCATTTTGCTTAGCATAATGATCTCAAGATTCATCCATGCTGTCACAAATGACAGTATTTTGTCTTTTCTTGTGGCTGAGTAATATTTCATTGTGTATATGTATCATATCTTCTTTATACAATCATCTATCAAAGGAAACTTTGGTTGCTTCCATGTCTTGGCCACCAGGAACAATGCTGCAATAAACATTGGGGTGCATTTATTTTTGCAGAAAAAGTCTTCAGATTACTTGGGTAGATACCCAGAAGAAGGATTGCTAATTCATATGGTAAATCTATTCTTAATTTTCTGAGGAATCTCTATACCATTTTCCATAGTGGCTGTACCAATTTATATTCCCATCAGCAATGTATGTTCGTTCCTTTTCCTTCACAGCCTCTCCAACACTTGTTATTATTTGTCTTCTTGATAATAGCCATTCTAATAGGTGTGAGGTGGTATCTCATTGTGGTACCACCATTCTTTATTTGTTCATTTATTGATTGACACATAGGTTGCTTTAATATGCTGGTTATTGTAAATAATGCTGCAATGGACATATGAATGCATATATGTTTTTGAATTCGTGTTCTCTGTTTTTTTGGATAAATACACAGAAGTGGAATTGTTAACTCTTTTTCAATCTTTTATTGTAGCCTTTGCTTTAAAGTCTATTTTGTCTGGTGTAAGTATTGTTAACCCAGCTTTTTTGTTTGTTTGTTAGTTTCCATTATCATGAAGTATCTTTTTCTATAATAACCCTTTAGTTTCAGTCTACATATATTTTGATCTGAAGTGATCCTCTTGTAGGCAATGTATGTATGGGTCGTGTTTTCTTTTCCATTTAGCCACCTTATGTCCTATGATTAGAGCATTTAATCCATTTACATTTAATGTAAATGTTGATAGATATGTAGTTATTACCATTTTATGATTCATACTTTGATTTTTTTCTTCTTTATAAAGAAGTCCCTTTAACATATCTTGTAATAGTAGTTAGGTGGGGATGAATTACTTTAGCTATTTTTTTTTTTTGCAAAGCTCTTTATCTCTCCTTTGATTCTAAATGATAGCCTTGCTGGATAGAGTAATCTTGGTTGCAGGTCTTTGCTTTTCATCACTTTGAATATTTTGTACCAATCCTTTCTGGCCTGCAAAGTTTCTGTGGAGAAATCAGGTCACAGTTTTATGGGAGCTGTCTTGTAGGCCACTGCTTTTCTCTTGCTGCTTTTAAGATTCTTTCTTTGTCTTTAACCTTTGACATTTTAATTATGATGTGTCTTGGTGTGTACCTCTTTGGGTTCATCTTGTTTGGGACTCTCTGTGTGGGTTTGTATGTCTACTTTCTTCACAAGGTTAGGAAAGTTTTACATCACTATTTCTTCAGATAGCTTTTCAATTCCTTTCTCTCTCTCTTCTCCTTCTGGTATTCCTATGATGTGAATATTGGTACACTAGATGTTGTCCCAGAGACTCCTTAAAGTATTCTAATACTTTTGGGAACCTTTCTTGGTTTCTGCTGTTCCGATGGGATGTTTTCTGCTATTTTATTTTTTAAATCACTGATTCAATCCTCTGCTTAGTTTAATCTACTTTTGATTCTCTAATGTATTCTTTATTTCAATGATTGTATTCTGTATTTCTGTTTTTTATCTTTTCTGTTTGTTGAAGTTCTCCCTTAGATTATTGTGCATCCTTATAATCAGTGTTTTGAATTTTGCACCTGGTAGATTGCTTGTCTCCATTTGTTTTAGTTCTTTATCTGAAGCTTTGCTCTGTTCTTTCATTTGGGATATATTATATTTATTTCTCTGCTTATCTTGACTGCTTTCCTGTGTTTGTTTCTATTTATTAGGTAGAACTGCTATGTCTCCCAGTCTTGGTAGAGTGGCCTTATGGAGTATAATAGATGTCTTGTGGGACTTACAGGTTCCGTCTCCTTGGTCATCTGAGCTGTGTGCTCCAGGAGTGTCATCTATGTGGTTTGTGTGTACCCTCCTGCTGTAGTTGAACTTCAATTGCTGTTGACATATCACTGAGAAGGGCTGACCCTCATGCAGATTGGTTATGAAGACTGGACATAACTACAGTGGAACAGCTGTTTTATAGGGGCTGACCCTATAGAGCAGTATTTGCTTTATTGAGACTCTGGTGCTTATCCAGTCCACCCTTTAGGTATTTTGATTATGGAGGTAGTGGGATGGTGCACTGGTATGTTCTGAAGGTGGTCACGGGGTTGGTTTGTTCTGGTGCCTTTTGGGAGGGGCTCTGTTGTAGGCCAAGTTAAGTTGCTTCCTATGCCCTATCTGTGGCCACTTGGTATGAGAAGCAAAGTAATCTATAAATCGCTGCCTCTCATGCTGGCCAAGGAGGTATCCAGGAGAGGCTAAGCTGGGAACCGAGGCAAGCTGATGCCAGTGCTAAGCTTTGGGCTGCTTGGCAAGAGGTGCAGGGCACGTTGTGACCAGATGCTGCTTGTTTGGGGTTTTTGAACCTTTGAGAGATTTTGGGAAAGTCTACAGCATCAGCCAAAACAGGCTGTTTTTCTGGAAAAACCATTGAAACTGGCTTGGGTTGGCCCTCACATTGTGTAATGTGGGGTCTTAGGGAATCACCAGGGTGAGGTGACCAGTGTTAGCCGGGTTGATGGAGACTTAAATATGGCTGCTTCTTTCCTGTGTAGGCTGGGTGAGGAGAGTACTCCACAAAGGAACAGTGGCTTCTGCCAGATCTTCTGCCTGGGAGAAAGCTGCCTCTCCAGTCCCTGCTCTGAAGCAAGGCAACTCAATTCCTCTCTATATGTCCCTTGTGCCTTTTGAGCTGCTCTTCCAGTGGTTCAACTCAGAGTGAGTGATTCCATTAGCAAGTAAATTTGTGTATGGGCTCTTTAAGTAGAATGACTGGGACTCCAACAGCCCTCCTTTTAACTCAGCCACAATATCCACTGGTTTTCACACCTAGAAATTATGGGAACATCTCTTTCTTTCTCTAGGACCCTGAGCTGAGGAGCCTGTTGTGGGGCTGAGACTTCTCACTCCTCAAGGAGAACCTCAACTGCCAAGGTAGCCCTTCCAATTTTTAACTACCACATGCTGTTGTGACAGGAGCCTGTTTCACATCTCTGCTCCTAGGTGTATTTTCAAGTTGGCTTCCTTTTAATATCCTCAGTTATAGGAATTTTGTTTAGCTAAACTTCAAGTAATCTTCAGTAATAGTTGTTCTGTAATTTAGTTGTGATTTTTTAACAATTTCTTGTTAGACTTATTAGGGTAACATTGATTAACCAGAATTGCATAGGTTCCTGGTGTACAATTCTGCAGTGCATTGTCTATGTGTTACATTATGTGTTTAACACCCAAAATCAGTTCTCTTTCCATCACCATATATTTGGCTTGCCCTGCTTCCTCTCTCAACCCTTCCCGTTTCTCCTATCCTTTCTCCACTTGCCTGCAGGTAACTATTAAACTGTTGACTGTGTCCATGAGTTTTTTTCTCCTTTGTAGCTTTCAGGTTTTTTTATTTTATAAATGTATTTTTTTTATTGTTAGACTTATTGGGGTGACATTGATTAGAAAGAATTATGTAAGTTCCAGGTGTATGATTCTATAGTGCATAATTTATTTGTTGCATTGTATGCTCACCTCTCAGTATGAGTTTCCTTTCCATCACCATATATTTGGCTCTCTTTTTCTCTTCTCCCACCCCCTCCTTCTTCTCCCACCCCTACCCCCTTGCCCCTAGATAACCATTAAACTATTGATTGTGACCATGAGTTTTTATTTGTTTTTTCTTTGTTGCTTTCAGTTTTATATTCCACATATGAGTGAAGTCATATGATTCTTGGTTTTTTCTGTCTGGCTTATTTCACTTAGCATAATGTTTTTGAGGTCCATCTATTTTTTTGCAAATGGCAGTATTTCATCTTTTCTTATAGCTGAGTAATATTCTATTGTGTGTATGTACCACAGCTTCTTTATCGAGTCATCTATTGAAAAGAAGTTTGTGGGGAGAAGGGCAAGATGGCAACTGGACAGGAGGTCCCTAAAGCTTCTCCCAGAAAACACAATTGAACAGCCACCCAGGAGCCAAGAAAGAAGACCCTGGGTGACGGCAGCTGAGAAATCCACACATCGCAAGTAAACACCTAAAGGTTGGAGAGAAGGGGGCAAGCAAGAGGGAGGGGAGGGAGCAAAGACGGATCACAACAGGACCCAATCACAGCTGACTGCAGTGCATGGGAGGGGAGAGGCCAGGAGGCGACAAAAGGAAAAGCCCTAGAAAAGCGACAGAACAGTGGGAGTCCATTGGGGAGCTAGGCTGGGGAGCTAGAATTTGGAGTGGTGAGTTGGGGACAGAGCTTGGGAGCCAGTCTCTGGAACTCTTTTGAGTGGTAGCAGGGCTGAGTGAGGACTCTGAACTGCAGAGATGACACCTTGGCTCTAGGCTCCCTTGGGATTCACAGCACAGGTGCACACAGCTCCTGCACAGGGCTGTGTTTCCTCATCCCGGCCCACTGCGGAGGTGAGCTGGCTGCCATGCTGGCAGTGCACAGCTCCTACATGGGGCTGTAGCTTCCGTTACCTTCCCACTGCAGAGGCGGGCTGGCTGCCTTCCTACCGCGGGGTCAGACCCACAGCTTCGGACTTGAGCGCATGCCTGCTTGTGAGCCCTTGGGTCCCAAAAGCTGTGTAAGCCTGCAGACTCTGCTCCAACATACGGCCAAAGAAGCAGGCCTGGGAAGAAAGGCGGATTTGATAGCATTCACCCCAACCAGCAGGAGCAGCCTTGGCCCACATCATCCAGCTTCCCCAGTATAGGGCAGAAAGTGGAGCTGCCCCAGTGTGCCTTTTGTTGGCTTCTCCCCTTTCCTACAGCCTCCCCAACCAACTAACTAACTACAGGAAGCAGAGGGACCATGATAGATGTGCACCATCTCCAAATGTAGCAGGAGACCAGAAATAAGAAATAACCCCTCTCTCTCCCAAAACTTGCCCCCCCCCAGTGCCACCTCGTGTCTGCCCTACAGCAAGACACCACAAAAGTACCAATGTTGGGATCCTGAACACTACTGAACATAATGCCATTATGTCAAAGAGGAAGAACCAAGCAGACAGGATGAATTCCTTAAAAACTAAAACTCCTCAGAAAGAAGAAGAAATTTATCAAGACAGCTTCTTAGATCTAGAAGTTTCTGAATTAAGTGACAGAGAATTTAAAGTAGCCATTCTAAAGGCTGTGAGAGAAATGAAAACATACTGGCAGAGCACCATGGCTGAGAGAAACAACATAAAAAAGGACATGAATGACATAAAAAAGGAACTCCATGAACAAAAGGAACAATTTAACAAAGAAATTCAAAACATAAGGAAGAATGAGATGGAAATGTGAGAGATAAGTAATACAATAAAAGAAGTGAGAAACTAAATAACTGCCATAGGAAACAGAGCCAACCAGATGGAGGAAAGAATTAGTGATATCAAAAATCAGAACAGCTTACAAAGAGGAAGAGAGTGAATATAGAACCAAAGGATTGAAAGAACTCTGCAAGGACTATCTGACTCCATGAGACTAAACAATATCAGGATACTAGGAATAGGAGAAGGGGTAGAGCATTCTACAAAGAGCATACTCACACAAATAGTAGATGAGAACTTTCCAAACCTATGGAAAGATCTGAAACCCCAAGTTCCAGAAGAAAACAGGTCCCCTAGATACCTGGACCCTAACAGATCTTCTCAAAGACACAAGGTACTAAAGGTGTCCAAAACTAAAGACAAAGAGACAATTCTCAAGGCAGCAAGGGAAAAAAGAATAACCTTTAGAGGATAACTCATTGGGCTGGCATCAGATTTCTCAGCAGAAACTCCACAACCCAGGAGGGAGTGGAATCCAATATTCAAAACTTTAAAAGAGAGGATCTTCCAGCCAAGAATAAATTATCCAGCAAAAGTATCTTTCAGATATGAAGGTGGAATAAAGACCTTCTCAGACACACAGAAGCTGAGGAAATTTGCCAGCACAAGGCCAGCACTCCAAGAAATACTGAAGAAGGCTCTTCGACCTGAAACAAAACATCAGGAAAAATGGAACAAAGTTGGGGCAACAAGAAAGAAACAAAAATAAAACAAATTAAAAAAACACAAAGAAATAAGTAATGGCCACAGGAAATCCTCACATATCGATCATCACTCTAAATGTTAATGGACTGAACTCACCAATAAAAAGACACAGAATAGCAGACTGGATTAAAACACAGAACCCATCTATATGCTGTCTCCAAGAAACACACCTCAGCCATAAGGACAAACACAGACTCAAAGTGAAAGGATGGGAAACAATACTTCAAGCAAACAGTAACCAGAGAAAAGCTGGAGTTGCCATACTGATATCTAATGAAATAAACTTCAGGTTAAAAAAGATAGTAAAAGACAAAAATAAACAATACATAATGATAAAAGGCACAATGCAACAATATAACAACAAGAAGACTTGACACTAATTAATATATATACTCCCAACCAGGATGTACCAAAATATACAAAGAAACTACTAAAAGATTTGAAAGGAGAAACTGATGAATACACAATCATTCTGGGAGACTTAAACACCCCACTAACAACCATGGACCGATCACACGAACAGAAAATAAATAAGGAAACATCAACTCTAAATGACACATTACAGCAACTGGACATAATTGACATTTACAGGACACTTCATCCAGCAAAAAGAGAATCTTCCTTCTTTTCTAGTGCACATGGAACATTCTCAAGGATAGACCACATGCTAGGACACAAAAGTAGCCTCAGCAAATTCAAGAAGATTGAAATCATACCAAGTGTATTCTCAGACCACAAAGCTTTGAAATTGGAGATCAACTGTAAAAGGAAAGCAGAAAAAAACACATATACATGGAGATTAAACAACAGCTTATTAAAAAAGGACTGGATAAAAGAAGAAACAAAATATGAGATTAAAAAATACATAGAAACTAATGAGAATGAAAATACAATGTATCAGAATTATTGGGACACAGTGAAAGTGGTAATAAGAGGGAAATTTATATCATTACAGGCCTATCTCAAGAAACAAGAAAAATCACAAGCAAACATCTTAGCATCCCATCTAAAAGAACTCGAAAAAGAAGAGCAGACAAAACTGAAAGTCAGCAGAAGGAAAGAAATAATAAAAATTAAAGCAGAGCTAAACCAATTAGAGAACAGAAGGACAATAGAAAAAATTAATATCATGAAGAGCTGGTTCTTTGAGAAAGTCAATAAAATTGACAAAACCCTGGCTAGATTAATCAAAGGACGAAAGGAAAGGACACAAATATCCAAAATTAGAAATGAAAGGGGTAAAATTACCACTGATACCACAGAAATACAAAGGATTATAAGAAAATATTCTGAAGAACTTTATGCCATTAAATTTAACAACCTAGAAGAAATGAACAAGTTTTTAGTAACTTATAGCCTACCCAAACTGAACCAAGAAGAACTGTATAATCTAAAGAGACCAACCAATAGCAAAGAGATTAAAACAACTATCCATAATCTCCCAAAAGGCAAAAACAATGGACCAGATGGTCTCACCAATGAGTTCATTCAAAGAAGAATTAATGGCTATGCTCTTCAGACTCTTCCAAAAAATTAAAGAGGAAGCAATACTTCCTAACTCATTCTATGAGGCCAACATCACCCTAATACCAAAGCCTGGCAAAAACAACACAAAGAAAGAAAACTATAGACCAATATCTCTGATGAACACAGATGGAAAAATCCTAAAGAAAATATTAGCAAACAGAATACAACAATGCATCAAAAAGATCATACATCAGGATCAAATGGGATTCATCCCAGGAGCACAAGGATGGTTCAATATACGAAAATCAATCAATGTGATACACCATATAAACAAAATCAAAGATAAAGACCACATGGTCATTTCAATTGATGCAGAAAAAGCTTTCAACAAGAGACAACATACATTTATGATCAAAACACTAAATAAAATAGGTATAGAAGGAAAGTATCACAACATAATTAAGGCCATATATGACAAGCCCTCGGCTGACATCATACTGAATGGAGAAAAGCTGAAGCCTATTCCTCTAAAATCAAGAACAAGACAGGGATGTCCCCTGTCACCACTGCTATTTAATATAGTACTGGAATTTCTAGCCACAACAATCAGGCATTAGAAAGAAATAAAATGTATCCAAACTGGGAAAGAAGAAGTCAAATTGTCACTATTTGCAGATGACATAATCCTTTATATAAAAAATTCCAAAGATTCCACCAGGAAACTATTACAAACAATAAAAGAATGTAGTAAAGTCTCAGAATACAAATTCAATGTAAAAAAATCAATAGCATTCCTATATACAAACAACAAATCCACAGAAAAAGAAATGAGGGAGTCAATTACCTTTGCTATCACAACAAGAAGAATGAAATACCTGGGAATTAACGAAGAATGCGACAGACTTATACATGGAAAAGTATAAGACACTTTTCATTTTAACATTGTTAAAATGGCCATTCTGCTCAAAGCATCTACAGATTTAATGCAATACCCATCAAAATCCCACAATCATACTTTCATGAAATAGATAAAAGAATTAGTAAATTTATATGGAACTGTAAAAGACCTTGAATTTCCAGAGCAACACTACATATAAAGAATAAGGCTGGTGGCATTACATTCCCTGACTTCAATTTATATTACAAAGCATCAAAGTCAAAACAGCTTGGTACTGGCAGAAGAACAGAAATATAGACCAATGGAATGGAACTGAAAACCCAGAAATAAACCCACACATTTATGGACAAATAATTTTTGATAAAGGAGCAAAAAACATACAATGGGGAAAAGACAGCCTCTTTAATAGGTGGTGCTGGGAAAACTGGAAAAACATATGCAAAGGAATGAACCTGAGCTATGAACTATCTCCATATACAAAAATTGACTTGAAATAGATTAAAGACCTTCATATCAGACCTGCAACAATAAATTGTATAGAAGAAAACATTGGTACTAAACTTATAGACGTAGGACTCAAGGAAGACTTCATGAACCTTACCTCAAAGGCAAGGGAAGTAAAAGCAAAAGTAAATGAATGGGATTATATCAAACTGAAAAGCTTCTGCGTAGCAAAAGAAACCATCAACAAGGCAAAGAGACAGCCAACTGAATGGGAGAAAATATTTGCCAATAACGCATCAGATAAGGGTCTAATATCTAAAATATATAAAGAACTAATAAGACTTAACAACAAAAAACAAACAACCCAATTAAAAAGTGGGCAGAAGTACTAAACAGACACTTCTCCCACCAAGAAATACAAATGGCCAGCAGGTATAAGAATAAATGCTCAACCTCATTAGCTATCAGGGAAATGCAAATCAAAACCACAATGAGATACCTCCTCACACCTGTTAGAATGGCTATTATTAACAAGACAAGGAAGAACAAGTACTGGAGAGGATGTAGAGAAAAAGGGACTCTGATACACTGCTGGTGGGAACACAAATTGGTACAACCACTGTGGAAGGCAGTGTGGAGATTCCTCAGAAAATTGGGAATGGAGTTACCATTTGACCCAGCAATCCCCCTTCTGGGGATCTACCCAAAAAACTTGGAAACCTTTGTCCGCAAAGACTTATGTACCCCAATGTTCATTGCAATGTTCACAGTGGCCAAAACATGGAAACAAGCAAAGTGCCCTGCAACAGATGACTGGATAAAGAAGCTGTGGTACATATACACAATGGAATATTACTCAGCTATAAGAAAAGATGAAATATTGCCATTTGTAACAAAATGGATAGACCTGGAGGTCATCATGCTTAGTGAAATAAGGCAGACAGAAAAAACAAGAACTGTTTGACTTCACTCATATGTGGAATATAAATCTGAAAGCAACAAAGAGAAAAAAACATGAACAAACAAATAACCCATGCACACAATTAATAGTTTAATGTTTATTTGGGAACGAGTGGGTTAGGGAGGGGAGAAAGTGGAGGGGGTAGGAGAGGAGGGAGGAGAAGCTAAATATATGGTGATGGAAAGAGAAGTCACATTAGATGGTGAACTTATTATACAACAAGTTGACAATGCACTGTAGAATTGTATGCCTGAAACCTATGTCATCTTTGCTAACAAATGTCACCCCAATAAGTCTAGCCATAAAAATGAATTAAAAAAGAAAAACAAACAAATAAAAAAACAAAACACACAGTTTATTTGCTTCCATATTTTGGCCACTATGAACAGTGCTGCAATTAACATTTGGGTACATAAGTCTTTGTGGACTAAAGTTTTTAAAATTGGGGGGTAAATACCCCGAAGAAGGATTGCCATGCCATATGATAACTCCATTCCCAGTTTTCTGAGGAACTTCCACATTGTCCTCCATAGCGGTTAGTTGTAATTTTGATATGTTCTGGGCAGAGGGAGGCACAGAATTTACCTATTTCACATCTTGACAAAAAACATCCACACTGACATTTTAAAATTTATTAATTACAAGAACACAAGCTTCTTCTTACCTTTGGGAACCTGAGAATATGAGTTTGTTATAAACCATTTGCCCAGAGGCCATTTTTATGCTTCTGACCAATTCTTTATTAGGCATTAGCAGCTGCTTATTTCTTTCATATAATTATGATTTCATTTTGTAGAGTTTCTGGAGAGTGCTTCACACCTTTCTTCCCTTTCAAAATAGTGGCTCTTGTTTGTCCTCTGAGCTCTTATGCAGCAAAATCTCCAAATCGGCCTGAACAGACTCCTTTCACTTGTGCAGGCGAGCACACTAATTGCAGTAATTAATTAGGGGTTTTGGGCTTTGTAAACTGAGGACAAGTGAGTGAGTCATGGTACACAGGCTGACCCCCTCACCTGGGCAGCCTCTGAGGACACCTGCCTCAGATCATTAAGGCTCTTTGCCCAACTGACATAGTCTGACTGCCTCCGCTGGTGGGGATGAACAAAGCCAAGCATTTAGTGGCTGGAGTGCCGAGATGAATAGAATTCGGCTCTTTGGCTAGGCCTGGCTCAGACAGCTGCTCATGCAAAGGGTTTTCAAATGAACATGTTTCTATTTAAAGGGTACATGTTTTGATTGAATTTGAAGAAAAGCCTGAGGTGGCTTCCTTTTTGGAAAACATACTAATTATGTACTCCTGTGTTGTCTGGTAGTCAGGAGCTGGACATGTCCACAACAGCACTTCATGGAAAGAATTGTCTTCTGTATTGAACGTGAGACTTATCTGTAGGACCACAGCTGGTGCTTTTTCAAAGTTACATGGCAAGTAGTTTAAAAGAATCCTTCAGGGAAATATTGAGTACAGTAAATATTCTCTTTTTTTTAAATTGGGAATTACCACCTCACAGTTATTGTGTTCTCTTAATTTGTATTGGTACATATAGGATTTTCCTTGGAGTTTGGATACAGATCCCAGTAAGGTGATTTGCTGTTCTGTGCACAGTTTGAAAGGTTCCAGAGAGGCAAGAGCTAGTGGACCAAGTGACACCTTAATGCAGTTACTGATTTGAACCATTTGCATTTCCATTCAGGTCATGCTGTCTCAGCCAAGCTGTTGACTTAGCACTGTTTTGACTTGGGTGGCTTTGACTCTTCTATTCAGGCTTTAGAAACATCATTGCGTTAACAGGCCACACACCAATTCACCCTTCTCCCTCCCTACTCTTCAACCCCTTTGTGTCAGATAAGGAGGCCTTTCCCTGCTACAAAATGGTAGCAGGCCTAAGTTTCCATGAGCTCTGTGTCCCTTATACCACCCCCAATTTAGTCTTTGTACAAGGCTGCTTTTGTTTCCCTCTAAGAATTAAAAGTTAATTGATACCTCAAATGGATGTTAGTCACAAAGCATTTCACTATCCAATGCAGTCCTGCATCTCATTAGATTAACCCTCTTCTGCAGCTCATTGTAAATAAATACCCCACAACAAAAACAACTTACCTACCTGAAGCATTGTATTCATTGGGGTTCTGCAGTAGGGCTAAAATTCTATGATGGTGTCACTGGGTTAATTAATTTAGATTAATGACTGCTGGAGTTCTGTTTTGCTTTGCCTTTTCTATTTGTCACAAACTGATGAAAATGTATTTCCAAATGTCTGAATTTATCAGATTTTCTTGAGTTCTTTCAGAGATAGGTAGTCATCTCAATCTTAGACTTCTATTTGCAATACTACATATCCTCCTAAATGAATCAAATGTTGGATTCTGATGTGGTAATCCAATATCAATGAAGTATATAATCATATTATTCCTCTTATAAGAGTTTATTTTCATAGAAGAGAAAAATATGTGAAGTTTTTCCAAACATGACAGAAAAAAATGTGCAGGGTGTCAACTGAAAGCACAGTGAAATTGAATAAATTAAGTTCAGAAATAAAGAGCACACTGTTAGACTTTTGCTATAACTCCAAGGTGCACAAAGGCACACATCAATAAAATGACCTGTCCTGGCAGAATCTGGGTTTCGATAAGGTGTCCTGGAATTTTGAATCATAGAGGTAAACTAAATTGCTAAACAAACAAACTTCTTCCATTACCTTGTTTCTGTTAACTCTCAGCTAAGGTTACACAAATAGAATAGTTTTTGTTGCCATTAGAAGTTAGAATTTTTTTGTAGGTTGATCTAATTAGCTAATTAATTCATTAATGTGGTGGAAGACATTGGTGAGTATTTAATATATACTTAGTCAGATTTCATATTTTTATTCCTTCCACCTAATGGTTCTCACACCTTGTAAATCAAGCTTGTCCAATTCACAGCCCATGGGCCGCATACTGCCCATGATGGCTTTGGATGCAGCCCATACAAATTATTAAAGTTTCTTAATACATTGAGATTTTTTGTGACCTTTTTTTAAAGCTCATCAGCTATCTTTAGTGTTAATGTATTTTGTGTGTGGCACAAGACAATTCTTCTTCTTCCAATGTGGCCCAGGGAAGCCAACAGATTGGATACCCCTCTACTCAGGGTATCAAAGTGAAACCATGACTTGTTCAAAAAGAATATAAAAATTCCCAAGAGGAACATTGAAAAGATGCTCAACATTATTATCCATAAAGGATGAAAATCAAAACCACAATGAGAGATTACTTCATACCCACTAGAGTGGGTAGAATCAAAAGTCAGACAATAGCAAGTGTTCAACCAGGATGTGGGGAAATTGAACTCCTATTACATTGCGGATGGGAATGTACAATGATGTAGCCACTTTGAAAAAACACTCTTGGAGTTCTTCAAAGTGTTAAACATGGTGTTACCATATGACCTAGAAATTCCACTCATGGATATATACCTAAGAGAACAGAAAATGTGTATCTACAAAAAAACTTGTATTTGAATGTTTATAGCAACATTATATATGATAGCCAAGAAGTAGGAACAACCCAAATGTTCATCAATGAATGAATGGATAAACAAAATGCTATATATCCTTACAATAGAATATTATTTGACCAGTAAACAGAATGAAGTACTGATACATGCAATAACATGGATGAACCTCAAAACCATTAAGCTAAAAGAAGCGAGATACAAAAGGGCACATATTGCAGGATTCCATTTATATTAAATGTTCAACAATAAGTGAATCCATAAAGACAGAAAGTATATTAGTGTTTATCAGGGGTTGGGAGAAGGGGAAATTTGTATGTGTGGGGATGATGGCTAAGGAATGTGGAATTTCTTTTTTGGGGTGGTAATGAAAATATTCCAAAATTGATTGCAGTGATAGATGCACAACTCCATGAATGTACTAAAAACCATTGAATAGTACACTTTAAATAGGCAAGTTGCATGGTATGTGAATAATATCTTTTAAAAGCTGTTAAAAAACTTTGAAATCATAATTTTGGACTTAGAGAAGCAATCTTTTACGTACCATATTCAAGACCTTAAGAAAACTAAAATAAGCTGAAAGCAAGACAGCCATATATGATTTTCCTGGAAATAGGTACTCAAGATCTTAAGCATGTTTGAGGGGCTCGACATTTTTGGTACTTTCCTTTAGTCTGCATTCAGATGAAAACAAATCAGCCCCTATTCATTTTCTAAACTATACATAAGATAAGGTTTGTGATTCTCTTGAATTCTAGTTGTATTTGGTATTTTAAAATTTTCCAGTTTATTTTTAAGGTGATGGTGTAAAGATGAGTTGGGGGGTTGAACTTTTTAGCCTTTGCAATAAACATTTTCTTTGAATTGTAATCAGGTTTGTCAAAGCTCTAAGCTGGCAGCAAGAGACACTAAGACTTGTATACCAAAATGTTTAATCACAAAATGAACTAATATTTAATTCTGAAATGAGAATAATGACCTACACTTGTATATCTGAAGATTTAAGCCATTGGAAATATTCCAAACACCCACTTTTTTTTCTCTATACCACCCATCTGTCTTTGCTTAGAAAGATGAGCAGCCCTGTCACTTTGGCATGGAAACCGAAGGGAGAGATGTACCCAGCCCATTGATTACTTTCCAATAATAACAGTTACTAATGTTTTTGAAGTTTTACCATGCATCATGTGCTATCATAAATAATTTACATAAATCATTATTTAATCTCCATAGTCCTATAACTGAAGTACAGGACTGAAACACATAAGGTCACACATTTACCAAGTCTTGAATCTGTGATTTGATCCCAAGTCCATGCAGTGCCAGAATCCTGCCTTTAGCCACAGTGTTATCATGCCCCTTAACCTTTTACAGTACCTAATTATTTTTTCTTATTATTTTTTTATGCAAGCGGTCCCTATGGCTCTAGTCTATAGCACAGATTTTTAACTGGGGGTGTTTTTGCCCCCTAGGGCAAAATATCTAGGGACAGTTTTGTTGAGCAAAAGTGGGGGTGAAGGAATGCTACTAGTGTCTTGTGGGTATAGATCAGGGATGCTGCTGAACAGAAAAGTAAGAAGATCAATAACAATGCCATTCCAAGCCACTTTGGAGCCCAAGACAAAAGGGATACTCAGCACTACTGATCCTGCCTTTATTATATGTTGATATTTTGTTTTGGAGAGGCATTGATTTTGATTTTAAAATATTACTTATGTTGGTTACTAGCTTTTGGCTGTCCCTTTTAAATTTTGTGCCCTGTGCTTGCTTCGGCAGCACATATACTAAATTTTGTCCCCAAGGCAAGTACCTCACTCACCTCATTCACTTCACTCTAGTCCTGGTGCTGCTGCTAAACATCCTACAGTGCATAGGACAGTCTCTGAAACCAATAATTATCCAGTCCAAAATGTCTGTCTTGCCAAGGCTGAGAAACACTGGCATGAAGTACTGGCAGAAGTTTCCCTACGTAAGAGTAAAGGGAGAATAAAACAGAAGTACCATAATGTGAGCCATAATAATAGCCACTATTTACAAAAATGATTACTTTAATCTAGATACTGGTGCACATGTGTTATCTCACACAGGTGTCAATCTATCTTTTGCCAAACCCACCCAGCCTTGTCTTCCAGCATCAGAGCTGTCCTCTAGACATTAATTAGGTAATTGAACAGCACTTGCATAGAGTCACAGAAAATAATGTACCATATTGTTCCAACTACAAAAATATGTTTCAAAACTTCTCCTAATATATATGGAAGCCATATTACTAATGATTGTCATTGCTATAAATTTTGGAACTGCCTGAAGGCAGTTGTTGCAATCCAAATGCTCCAGAGTATCTTTTCTGATGTAATGTGATAATTTGATAAGGAATATTATCTTAGTTTTAAGCCACACAGATGTTCTTAGCAAACACTCTTTATAAGTGTCTTATGCTGCTCTGAGTGGTAAACTATGTGGCGCTACAGAAAGCTGGGTGGGCTTCAAGGGCAGAAAGAGCTAAGTTCATATCCATCCCCAACTATTTTTAGTAGATATTTGACCTTGGACAACGTAGTTAACCTCACTAGGCCTCAGTTTTCAAGCTGGTAATAATAATATTACCTAGCTGGTGAGAGGTATTAATGTGAGAGGTTACATGAAATGTGAGAGTACATAAAATCTGATAGGTTACATAATATAATACACAATGAATGTTTGTTCTAATTTCTTCCCTTGTAAAGTGTAACAAGACAAATACACTTTATTCAAAGGAAGAGCTTCATTGTTCTGATTTTTTTAGAAATCTAAAACTTGCTTCTAGTTGGAGAAAATAAACTAGATTTCATTAACTTTAGCTGAAACAATAGCAATAATAGTAAAACAGTGTAACTTGAAAAGTTCTTAGAAGTTTACACTGTGAAATTCCATTAAAACATCTTCCCTTTCACACCTCCCCATCACTTTAAGGCTTGCAAGCTACTAATTTCTTTTCTGAAGCAGGTCTTTACCTTATTCCTAAAGCCATTGGGGCTGGTTTGGCTCAGTCAGAGCCTAGAGTTAATGAGGCCAAGGTCAGAGCTGGATCCTCATGGGTGGTTGTTAGCTTTGCTCCCTTCTTTGGCCCTACCTTGCTTCCCTAACACTACCAGCTAACTTTCTACCATGTGCTTGTTCCCAGAGTGTTGAGAAGAGTGTGACTGTGGACTCTCACTACCAGAAATACAGTTCAACACCTGAGTCTTTGTATAAAAAGGACTCCACATAAAAACAAATCCCTAATTCCACTGGACCTTGAGGACACATGATTAGCACTGATGCTCTTATAAAGGCATTGATCACAGTACAGGTTATAATTATTTTCTTTCTAACTTATCCACTTTTCCTGAATGAATGGCACATTTAGAGAGTGGCTGCCAGTTCCTGATGCTTTAATGTGGTTCTTGGCCATTTAAGACCACACAATTGGTGCTGACTATTGTCAGTAATGCCATGGCAGGAACCTCTGTGAAGCTTGCAACCACAGTTAAACATAGAAGCACATTAAAATGCATGTGTTCAAGTTTCTTATACGTCTTTCTGAGATAAATATTGAGAAACAAAATCAAATATTACTCAAATAGCTGCCATTTGTCTACAGGCACAATCATGGCAATTATTATATACAGTAGACTCTCTGCTAACCAGAACTCAAGCAATCGGCAATCTCAACAAATCGGCAAAATTGTTTTGCCCGTTGCTTGAGATTTTGCCTATTGCTTGAGAATGCCAGTTGCTTGAGTTCTGGTTAATGAAGAGTCTATTTACATTTATCCAGCACCTATCAATCCCAATGGATGCTGATTAACTGAGTGTCTATTGAACATGTGAGCGATGTCCGGAAAAAATCCAGCAGTAAATGCCTGTATTTTGCATATTACATGGCTGGAAACTTTTTTGACAACCCTGGTATATATCACAGAAAAAATGCCTTGTCTTGATTCTATAATAGATAGAAATATTTGAAGTCAATATGAATTGGATTATGAAAAAAAACATTCTCACTGAATACCTCTCATGGTCAGTTTGAGCTTTCAATTTTATTTCAGGTACTTACAAGTTCATAAATAGGAGAGACAAATTATAAACCTTATGCTGATACAAGTCCTTGAGACTGCTTAAGGAAATAGCTCTTTCTACAACTGGGAGGTTACAATGAATGATACATGATTAGTCCCTTAGCACTGGTAATTATGCTTTTAAAAATGTCACCTCAAATTATATTCAGAATCAATCTAGTAACACCCTACATTATGCACTGCATTTCTGTAAAGACTGCCTTTCACCTTTTAGCATTAGCTAATATGTCATTGCACCTCACAAATAATGTTGCATACTGTATACTCTGCTTATTACTGTGTTTTCTAAACTGGGAAAAATCTAATTTTTTAGATGTAATGTTGATTTTCAGCTATTTAAGCTAACTTTACACTCAGTGAAGTAGATGCAAGCAGTTATAACAACGTTTTTGAAATTGGCATGAGTCATCAATGGCCTCAAATGTTTGACCAGTGGGATCTGGCAGCAGTTAGGAAGATGGAGCCTACATGAAACTGAACAGGCTGTCTGTGTTTTTCATCCCCTTTTGTCAAAAGTGGAAGAGCTTCAACTCCCCAGGAAGAAGCTCTGCGCAAAGAGAAGCTGGTTTTCTGGTTTAGACTCATGAAAGGTCATCAAGGGGATGCATGTAAATAAGGGTTGTGGAATCACTCTTCCAGTTTTAAAGCCAAAATGATACTTAACATCCCAGACTACAGCCTTCCATAGACCACCAAAAGACTCTTCAAAGGCTACCTCTGCCCTGTTCCTATCCTGTTAGCACAAGGTGGAAATTCAATTTTTATACTGCTTTACCATTTACAAATCAATTCCATGTGCATTTTCTTATTAGCATGAGACCATCCATTTTACAGAGAAGGCTAGTTAGTATAAGACAGAGTAAGTAACCTATCCATAGTTACAGTGTCATTAAGTCACAAAGCCAGGATTGAAATCTAGATTTTTGGCTCCAAATACCATTCTTTTCTAAGTGTACACATACTGTTCTCTCATGGATATATGTAGAAAAATCTCCAAACCAAAGGATACCATGACTTCTTGTCTCAAGAAAACTAGACAATTGTGCAGAGCAGGGATGAGGAAGTTGATACTTCACAGCCCAAAGTTTGGTAAATGGTGACCACATTTAATGATATGTTAAGATTCCTCATAGTTACATCAAAAAACACTTTGGGACTTTAGGGAGTGAGATGCTTTAAAAAAAAGAGCCTATTCAGATAAGATGTTTGAAGACCTTTATTAATATTTGCTTACCTAGCTCATCTTCCTGTTCGCCCTCCCCCATAGAAAAAGCGGGAAGAATATTGGGAGGTTAATTTTTTTAAATACATAATTTTATTCAGTTTTATCAAGACAGCAGATCTAGGCATCCAACTTTGAAGAAATCCATAGCACCATTTTTGAAAGTTAAGCTCCATTACATGATTTTTTTTTACATTTGTGTTTAGGACTCTGCACTCTCTCGTGATTTTAAAATGATCTGATTTTTAAAAACCTGACAGTTTTCTCCAGAAGCACAGCAATAGTGTAAAAGGGGATCATCCTTTAGTTCTAGGATTTTTTTTTTACAAGATTGAATTTGCCTTTCTCAGTTATTCTCCATGTTGTGAACATTGCTGCAAAACTATTGCTGTTCTAATTTTTAGTAATGAGCTGGAGTACATCGGAGACTTGTAACTATATTAACTCCTCACTTACAGATTCCTAACTAGACACACCACTGAGGACACATATAGAGCATACTATTGAACCTCTCTAAATTTATATAAACATTAAATACAAATATCAACTTCATTGTGCCCACTTCCCATCTGGGAAAGGAAAATTATGGTGCTTGCATAGTCAGAATTTTCTATATATAAATCCAAATGAAAGAGGACCAAGATTTTAATGGGTGAGAATAGTTGCATTATGGCCAGTTATTGGCCTCTTGAATGTGTAGCAGAGTGAACCATTTGTTTAATACATTCCTACCTGAACCAAACACTTATCTTACTTCTTACACCCTTTCCCACTCACCTGGAACTAAACACTTCCCTTTGTTGTATCTTATCTAGGAACAAGGAAATGCCATTAGCTACAGGTAAATATGACCTTTGTGAACTGGCAGAAACCTTCCTAAATGGGATGGCTTGGAGCTCTGGTTTCCAACATGAAATTCATTTCAAAGTGGCCTGGTCAAAGTTTATACTTAACCGTGGATTCATTGGTAGTTGCTGGTGGTTTGTTGATACCATTATGCCTAATGCTGGTAAAAGCCATAATACTTGCATTTATAGAAACATTGTTAAAATTTCTGAAAATAATGGGTCAATCCTATAACATTTAAAAATGTAATTAGTTCACTTTGTGATAGAAAGTAGTGATACCGATTGATACATTGATATTCTTTATAAAATGTCATCATTCACACATTTAGAAAGTTGTAAGAAAAGGTGAATAGATGTATAAAAATAGGGTTTCCAGGTGAAATACAGAGTTCTTAGGTAAATTTAAATCTCAAATAAACAATAAGTAATTTTTTATATAAGTCTGTCATGTGCTATATTTGGGACCCACTTACTAAAAAATATTTATTGTTTATCTGTAATTCAGATTTAATTGGGTATTTTTTATTTTGTAAATCTAGCAAGCTTAGTAAAGAACACCTATTTCTCCATGATGTGAAGTCATCAGATCAAATAGCAATCATTCTTAACATGGCTCAATTGAAATAAGCCTGTTAATAACAGGCAACCTACTGGAAAGGAGTATGGTCAGCTGAATCTGTTTCACAAATAATGTCAGAATTATGCCTAAAGAAGCATTTGCTTTTATTTATTATCTGAATTCTATGATTCCATATTATAATTAACCATGTAGTAGCAGGGGGAATCTTGGGACAATGTGTCCTCCAGCTGTGACAGAGAGTCAGGCAGCAATTAGGAAGAAATGCAGATGCTTACTAGGCCTATGTTTGGATTTCTTTTGCTGCTATTAGGAAAGCCTACAGATCTGAAAAAGTGATAAATCCAGAGAACTCTACAGGTTCAGCCAGGGTCAAAAGTCTTTATAGTGTTTCTTGAACTGCTTTGAATGTAAAGAAGATTTTTAGATTCTGAAAAAGATTAATATTGAGAGCATCAGAGCAGCAATAGCACTGGTAGTTGCTGTTTGTTGAACATTGACTCTAGGCCAGGCACTGTGCTGGGCTCTTGACTTTCTGTTGGACTCTGGCTGATTGTGGGATCTGTGTTTTTTCTAGTTGACCACTCTACGTTCCCATGTACAGGTGACACTGGAAGGGGGTTGTAGATAACTAAAGGGATCTAAATATTTGGTATATTTTTTGTTATTATCATTTATTAAATTTTTGTCAGCAGCAACAACATAAGGTTTCACTATGTGCCAGGCTCTGTACTTTTAATGTTATTTCTCATTGGCTCTTCATCACAGCTCCATGAGTAGGCTTCATTATTGTTATTCTTTTTAAGATGATTAATCTCTAGCTCATACATATTGTGTAATTTGCCCAAAGTTACTTAACAGAACTAATTTTAGAATTCTAACTTAGGTGGAAGTTCCTAACTACTCTGCTGAATTTCTTCTATAAATGACTAATTCCATACAGAAATATATCAACTTAAAATATGAGCCATGCTTTCGCAGGTTACTTAAGTATCTGTGGTATGGATTAATAGTGAAAGTTCTGCCTTGTATTTTCAAAATTTACTCACATTATATCAACTTAAGGACATTGTACTTTAAGAATCAAGAAACTTTTGAGAAGAAATTAACCTCATCAATTCAATTAATTTTATTTTCTAGCTAATTTCAGAAAAGATTTAAGGCAAGTTAACTTTTGTGTTAATTTCTTTTCTGTTAAGTTTGGGTTTTAATGTTGCTGGAAATGCACTACTCAGTCATTTATTTAGCAGACCCTTTCAGAACATCTCTGTGTTTGACTCTTGCCATTAAGAAACATCACCTGGTCTAAGAAAGAGACAGGTAAAAACAGAATTATAACAAAGTCATCCTCTCGAAGATTTGAAATAATACAGAGAGTAAATCTGTTCCAGCATGATCTGAAACAAGTAGAACAATATAAATGATGCCATTTCCACCATCCCTGCTCCAATTTAGAAATTATCACAAATTTTGTCTTTTGCAAGATGAGGGCAGTAATCTCTTCTCTGTTCTCCATTTTACCTCTGAACTGTGGCTATTAACACCCCTATGGCCTTCCTCCCTTCAAGAAATAACTGGCTACACTTACTCAGCTATCTCTTTTGTCACCTGATCTAGGATAAAAAGGAATTTGTGAACTTTTGATGACAGCTCACACAAAACCAATTCTAATGGACTGGCCTCAGGTGGAAAAGTGAAACTCTTCATGGATAATCTCCCTTAACCAGATGGCCTTCCCATTAGATTACATTCAATGTGTGCTGGCTACTGTCTTTCCTCATTACTTCAGTGAAATTCCACGGAATTAGAACTCTAATTTTCTGGATGAGGAGACTCACTGAGGGTCAGAGAAGGGAAAAAACTTCATTATAGGAAAGAGCTATTTAGTTACACAGGCAAAACTAGAACCTGAGCCTCTGATTTATAGCCTACAAGCCTTGGTCTCACCTTGCAGCTTTGTACTGTCTTCAGACTTATTTGGGTTCTCAAGGCTTCTTTGGCCTAGAAATGGGTTCTATAGGGTCTCTAATAGAGTGTAACCATCATTTACCAAGAGCAGAAGTTTGCCTAGTGAAAGTCATGAAATAAATTATATAATCTTTGGAGTTAGAGAGATTTCATATCTAAAGGCACAAATTTGAAGTATAAATTAGAATAATAACCCCTCCCCACCAAAACAAAGCAGTTGGTGGTTTGTTATTTTTCATTGGGATATATTTTTTTATGGTTTTTGGAGTGTTTTGAAGGAAGAAACTAGAAAGCTGAGATGGACATACAGTAACAATCAGGGGCAAAAAGTGGCATTGCAGAAAGTAGAATACAACTCAGACAATATCATACCTTAGTCACTTCTGTTGATTGAGAATGGGGAAGATGAATTTCTCTTTACATGCAGTTGCTTTTTTTATATATGTTTTTGAGTAATAACATTTGATCCTTAATTTTATCTGAGTTCTTGTTGAATAAACCTGAAACTGTGACTAAGCCATTAGAAAATAGTCAGCCAGAGAAAACTACAACCTGCACAGTTATATAGTAATACATAGACCAAGCTGAATATATGTGGTATTTTGTAGACTCTGCTTTGTTCATGCAAGCAAGGTTCAATAATTAACATTTCCCAAATGCTTTAACTTTATTCATTGATTACAATAGCATATTGTAAAGATATTTCCATATGAGAAGCATAAGGCTCTGATCTGTTTAGATCAGAACACCTGGTCCCTAAATTGACAGCCCCCATTTACAAATCAATCATGTCATGTTCCAGATGTTAGAATGCATGTCAGATGGGAACCTGGAGAATGTTTTTTTATAGAATCAATATTATTTATGATGGTTAGTCCCTTTGGTTAACTGGAAAACTCTATAGCCATTTAATTACATCTTGGACTGGCTTATAAGTCTTAAATCATAGGGTAATTGATAGGCAGTAGTGTCTGTCAGCCTGACAAAGTAGAGGAGTAACACCCATATTTCTCAGAAGATACTGGTAAGGAATTAACATGGGTGCTATGACTTAGATCACAAAACTCAAATAAACCTAGTAGTAAATCCCCCAAGTTTTATTTGCGCCCATCATTCCTCTTTGCAAAGTGCTAATCTCGAATAACCTGGTGTGGTGCTGTCAGTGAGGCAACTGCTATAAAGAGACCTGGACTGAGCAGTCAGCCTTGAGAGTTCTATGGCCAGAGCACTGCCACTCATTTGCTCTGCAATATTGGACAAGTGACCTCCTTTCCCTGAATAGCACTCAGGAAAGTGGAATAAGACCCATGGGGAGATATATCCCTGGTCAGCTTGGATTCCAGCTGATGTCCTGTTCCATCCTGGCCCCACCAGTTCTGCCTAGAGAAGGAGATGAAAAAATGGAAGAGAACTCATAAAATAAAGTGATTAAGTTCTTGTTTTTTATATTAAAAATAGAAATATATATGTAGATACATGTATCCAATAATATTATAACTATGTACAGTGTCAGATGGGTAATGAATTTATTGGGGTTATTACTTTGTCAAGTATATAAATGTCTAATCATTATGTTGTTTTGTACACCCAAAGCTAATATATTATGTGTTGACAGTAATTGAAAAATAGATTTTTAAGAATTAAGATACAAATGTATATGTATATGATTATACATGTATACACATATGTATATATATACATATATACATGCATTATATGTGTGTATATGAATATAAAATATGTGTCCATTGTAAATAATTGACAGAGAAATATTAAAAAAGAATAAAGTAAAATTTGTTCATAATTTTACTACTCACAGATAACTACCATTAATACTTTGGTTTATATACCTAAATCACTTTTTATATGTTTGTGACTATACATACACCTTTTTAAAAATTACAAGTGGATCATACTAATATTGGTTATTTGGTGACAAAAAAATTGAATAGTAGCATATTGCAGATATTCTATGTCAATAAATAGAAATCTATACTTATTTTTAAAGAAGAAAATTTATAAATAACTGACTAAATATCCACCTTAGCATATTTTATTGTTAAATTTATTGGCATGACATTGGTTAGCAAAAATTACATAGATTCCAGGTGTACAATTCTACAGTGCATCATGTATGTGTTGCGTTATATGTTCACCAGCCAGAGTCAGTTCTCTTTCAAGAACCATATGACTTCACTCATATGTGGGATATAAAACTGAAACTAACTCACGGACATAGTCAATAGTTTAGTGGCTTCCTGAGGACAAGGAGGAAGGGTGTGGCAGTAACATTCCTGCTTGGCTTGTTCTGGATCTGGAGAGCTATTGTTAATACTGTATTTCGGTGATGGAAAGAGAACTGAATCTATGTGATGAACACATAACACATAGATAATGTATTGTAGAATTGTATTCCTGGAATCTACATAATTTTTTACTAATCAATGTAACCCTAATAAATTTAACAATAAAATCTGAAAAAAATGCTTTATTTCTTCTCAACTTCACATTCAATGAGATCACATTAGTAGCTTGAAATCTGTCATGGTGGATGTATTTAAATCATGGAAATCAGCAAATGATACAAATATAATAGGTTTTTTTTTCTCTCACAGAACTGGTTGATTAGCACCTCATACAGAGCTTCTCAGGTCACTCCCTGGTTTCACTTTACCTACTCAGCTGGGCTGATGAGGGGTATAAATAGGAGGAAAGGAAATGATAACACATTATTAGAGTAACAACCAGATTTGTGGATAATGGTATAGTCACAAAGTCCAGGCATTGGATCTTAATAATGATATACAAATAAATAATATATGGTTTTGAAAGCCAAATATTTTGGCAAATGAATGAAAGCTGTATTATCTGTTAAACTACTAAGAACTTTCAGATTGAATAAATTATAGATGGGTAGCAAAGACAGCAATAAAAAGAATCTAAAAGAAGACTACAATGGTTGTTTTGGCTTTTCAGGGATTTTCATTGTTTTTGTCAGGGAAAGAATGCTTGCTGGTAGAATGGCTTCTGTAATCCCCAAGTTTTTGTTCTATATACTGTGGGTACATTACCAAAGATTAGGGGTGACAGTTCTGGATTCTTCTTTTCTGGTAGAGTAGAACTTACCAGTTTCCAGTTTTTGAAATAATGGAAAAGAGGCCAAAGAAATATAGGACCTACTATCCTTAGGGCTACCATAGACATGTCACTCACTACAGCCTGTTTTGCTTTTGCCTTAACAAAGTAGCAAGGATATGGTGTTACAGGATACCTCATTACTCTAAGGGTTGTTACTTGCATCAGTTTATTCCTTCCTGTCCTTGACTCTGCACAAGTATCTTGAATGCCTCAGAAACTCTGCTCCACAACATTCCTTTTTCCCTCCCTCACTTTACTTTTATCAGCATAGTGTGGTAGTGAAGAGTGTAGGTTCCTGTCGTTCTGACAGATCTAGGTTCAAAGCCCAGCTCTGTCACTTAAAAACTGTGACCCTGGGCATGTTACATAAAATCCATTCTCTGTTTCAGTTTCTTTAGCCATAAAATGGGGGTGATAATGTGTGTGTCTTACAGTTTTGTTGTGAGACTCAATTGAGATGATGCATAAAGTTCTTTATAGTACTTGGTATTTAAAATAAATTCTGTACTATTGTGATTTCTATAAATGTATGCAGAGCATAGGAAATCATAATAGTACAGAACTACTTTCTAAGTGATTTTAAAAATGATTCAATCCCATGTTCTAATAAAATTCATTTCATACTGAGCATAATACATACTCCCTAATTCATCTCAGCTTCAGCTTTTCCTCATGAAACAGCTATAGAAAATTTTCTCCATCCTCCCCATCCTTCTAATCCTGTCTCCTCCAAGGAGCCTTTCCTGATCACCTCAGCCAAAAATGCTTGTGTATACTCACATAATTGATGTCCTCCAGCAACTGAACTCTTTCTTGTAGGATCACCCACTTAGCTCTGAACCTTGTGCTAAGGACAGATCCAGATATGTTACAGCAGAATGGCCATCTAACCCTTTTTTCATGTGATTAATTGCTTCAGATTCCTCACACATAGCCATAAGAACTGCATCAATCCCACTGTGCATTGGGAATAGGTTTGCCAGATTTAGCAAATAAAAATACGGGACTCTCACCTGAATTTGAATTTCCCATAAGCAGCAAATATATTTTCTTTTAGTATGAGTATATCCCATTTATTGTGTGGGGGTGTACTGATACTAAAAGTTATTTATTGTTTAACTGAAATTCCAGTTTAAGTGAGTGTCCTGTTTTGTATGTGGCAACCCTCATTGGGAATTGAGGAGAAAGACCCTGAGAAAGCAAAAGAGGTGTCACAAATCCTGGACATGCAGGTGCTTTGAGACAATTGACTCATTTAACAAATACCTTTTAACCCATTTTGTCATCAGGTTTCTCTGTGTAGCAGGGCCAATATGTAGAGTGTGCATTGGGTGCTCACAGCATCATATTGTCTTGGGGGCACCATTCATAATGTCAACATTAAGATTTACTTATAACTATTTTCTGTCAGATGGCAGTAAAGTATATTACTATTACAAAATTAGCATATATGATTTTTTTTCACGAATGTAGTTCAACCTCTTGAGGAAGGGGCACATTTTCCTTTATACTAAGGTGTCATATGGCCAGTGGTGACCCTTTATCCATCGCAAATTAGCCATAAAATATGCTTCAGGGTTTTCAAACCATGAATTGTGAACAATTAATGGGCGGGAAATTATTTCAGTGGATCACAACCAACATTAGTAATTATAATAATGATAATAATGATTATGATATGATGACGATGATGATGATAGAATAAAATAGAATATCAGAATATGTTCCATGTATTAATAATAATTGTGTTGTTGTTGGAAGTTTTGATTCTGTTATCTGTATGTCTACTGGGTGGTGATAGAAATATATTTCTGATTGTGTCTCACTGTCAAAAAGGTTTGAATGGCACTGATGTGGTGGTAAAGACCTTGAAATCTTGAGAGCCATAGATTAGGATCAAAATCCTAGTTTTGCTACATGCTTGCGGTGTAACCTTTGCCAAATGACTTGATACTTCTGGGCCTTGGTTACCCAATCTGTAATTTGGGGATAATAATTGTCCCTGCCTCAAGGGTGGTTCTGAGGATTTAATTAATTAATCCATGCAAAGCACTTAGCATAGGGCCTGGCATGTAGCAGAGGATCAATGCAATTTTTGCTGTTATTATCAGTGATTAGCCTAGAGCTGAGAGGCTTGGAAGAGACAGGCTCATTAACTGTGGGTGAGCAGTGACAGCTGATGACAGCCAGATGTGGAAAGAAAGAGAATTCAGAATAATGCAAAAGCAGATGGGGTACAATAAATGATATTCATATTGATGACCCTGAGTCATCAGGAAAATATTAAATTATGCCCAGAATGTTTCACTGAATAAAACAAATTTGTAATACATTTAGAAGGCTTTCCAACGAAAACAATCCAAATAATCAAGATGAACATTTAGCAGAACATATCAGTTAATTGGACAATTAATTTATATGTAAGTTCTGCTTCTATTGTTAGTCCAGATAAATGAGATACTCCAGTCCTGTGTTCTTCCTGAAAGTAAGTCATGACTTCCAGCTAGGTTGTGGGCTTTCTAAGGATGCAGACTGAATTTTGTATTTCTTCTGGATCCCCTGCAAAGACAGCATGGGGCTAAGCACCCAGCTGTTGGTCCTAAGCTCGCCATTCTGTGGGCTAAAATGAAGGGGAGGACCCTCATCCTGAATGTTAGGACACTAACACAAAAACCAGACCAGGTACTAGCCCACACTGTGTGTGGAGGGTTAGTGGTCTTAACCCTCACCATGCTCCTAGATAGCTCTGGGAGATGAGAGATGGGAGCAGGGTTAAGTGTGTAACCCTTTTCTTGCATAGGCATGTTGCTGCTTGCTAGATGCTCACCAGTGTGTGTGTGTATGTGTGTGTGTGTGTGTGTGTGTGTGAGAGAGAGAGAGAGAGAGAGAGAGAGAGAGAGAGAGAGAATTAAAATGAATGCTTTATGGCTTCAGAGCTTTATTAGACTTGGTTCAAAATTCTTTTGAGTATGAAGACCCTTTTTAAATAATTTAATTTTTTATTGAGCATATCAAATAGTTAATCTTAGGGAACACTTGATAAATAAAAATTTTAAAATGTGTCAACAATCACTCCCAAATCTATTTTGAGTCTTTGGTACAGAGATCCAACATTCACTTAGAAAGCCCCGGGTTTCTCTCAAAGTTTGGACACATGTAAAAACCCCTTTTAAAGTTTGCAATTTCCATGAGGTATCTTGTCCCATCCCACATTCCCAACTGCCACATTGATAATAGCTATGGTATTTATTATACTTGATGATTGAGAATAAATACATAGGCAAAAAATAACTGAATTCAACAGCACTTTAAATGAATCCATTATAGCTACATCTATCTACATTAGTGCAAACTGGTACAACCACTGTGGAAGGCAGTGTGGAGGGTCCTCAGAAAATTGGGAATGGAGTTACCATGTGACCCAGCAATCTCCCTTCTGGGGATCTACCCAAAGAACTTGAAAACCTTTGTCCGCAAAGACTTATGTACCCCAATGTTCATTGCAGCGCTGTTCACAGTGGCCAAAACATGGAAACAACCAAAGTGCCCTGCGACAGATGACTGGATAAAGAAGCTGTGGTACATTTACACAATGGAATATTACTCAGCTGTAAGAAAAGATGAAATATT